>PGFW01048350.1:22435-33805 GCA_003123925.1 Haematobia irritans | reverse complement strand
ATCCGTCCGTCCGCCCGTCCGTCTGTTTTTTTGGAATCGTGCTAACTTCCGAAAAAACAAAGCTACTCGACTTGAAACCTTGGAATTAAGTGAGTTGTTATGACGTAGGTCAGATGGTATTGCAAATGGGCCATATTTTGGACACTTTTGCGTATAGCCACACATTAAACCGGCCTCCAGATTTGGACGCTCTTAGAGAAGCAAATTTCATCCCATCCGGCATTGAAATTTGGTACGTGGTGTAAGTCTATGGTATTTAACAAACCATTGCAAAAAATTAGGTCCATTATCGGTAAAATAATTTTTTTTTTTATATATATAGTCCCCATATAAACCGATCCTCTGATTTGACCTCCGGAGCCTCTTGAAAGAGCAAAAATTCATCCGACCAATCCGGTTAAATTTTGGTAAGTGGTGTAAGTCTTATGGTCTTTAACAAGACCATGCCTAAATTGGTTCCTTATCGGTTCCTTATTATATTATAGCCATCATGATAAACGATCCTAGATCTGACATCCGCAACCTCTTGAGAGGAGCAAAATTGCATCCGATTCGATTGAATTTGCGTTACATGCGCTGGTATAATGGCCGCTAACAAAACCATGCCCAAAATTCGGTCCATATCGGGTCTATAGTTATATATAGGCACCCACACTAAACCGACCTCCAGATTTTGGCTGCGGATCCTCTTAGAGAAGCAATTTTCATCCCATCCGGTTTGAAATTTGGTACGTTGGGTGTAGCCTAGGTCTTTAACAACCATGCAAAAAATTGTCCCTATCGGATCCATAGATTATATATAGTCCCTGTTAAATTGCACTAAAGCGTTTGTTTCGATAGTGCAAATTGTGTGGGGGTTGAAGAGCCTCGAACACAAGCATATGCTGATCGTGCTTCTCGGTTGAAGCTCTCGTGGGGCTAAGAACTCAAGTGTCTTTCAAATGAGAGCGCGAAAAAAAAAAAAAATGAAAAAAAAAAAAAAAAAGCCTAGGTGCCTTACAAAATAAAAAAGGCAACCACCTTATTGTTTGAGTTAAATTTATTGAAGAGTCAACTTGACGCGTTAACTTCAACTGCCTCAAACTTAACTACCATTTCACTGACAATAATTCAATATTAAATCCTTAGAAATAAACGGTTACTAAAGGGTGAATACCGTCAAAATTTGGTCAAGGAAACGCGTGATAAATGAGTGAAACTCGTTTATTTTAAAAAATCAAATTAATTTCTTTTTCAAGTTCAATTAAGTATAATTCAGGAAAATATTCAGTTTAGTCTTATCGCTTTTTCCAAATTCGAATTGCCGCCGCTCACGCTGACACTGCCATCAGATTTTGTTACAGCCACCTTTATCCACTTTCTTCGCCGCAGCGGAAGCCAGTTTGCCTTGAACTGCTGCTCGTCCTTAGCAGTTCTTTTTGGTCTTCTTTTAGGTTCCGCTTAACAACTGCCATATTTCTCTCAATTGGCGAGAGCTCTGGCGTGTTGGGAGGCGTTCCTGTAGCTTGGGAAACCACCTGACGTTTTTGGCCGGCGTACCCACTCCATGGCTTTTACCGTCAATGCAAGATGCCAAATATCCGGCCAAATAGTACGGAACAACACGTGTTTCTTCAGGAAAGGCAGCAGGACATTTCATTCAAAACACTCTTTCACGTTAAATTTCTTTTGGTTACAGTCCGGAAGCTATTGAAATATGCCTGCTTTTCAAGCACAGGTACAGATGGCTTGCAAAAACCAGATATTTTCTTTGCGAAATTTGACAGTTTTATGTGCTTGAAAATCATCTGCTACCTTTTCCCCTTCCTTTTGCCGTATTAAAACTCTGTCCCGGGAGCTGCTTTTAGTCGGCTTTGACGTACGGTTTTCGTCGTCCATTACACGCAGTCAAACTTCGTCAGCATCGTCGTGTACAGCCTCCGGGATCGCGTTTGGCCGTACGTATATTTTGTTTATCATCGCCAATTTTTGAGTCACTTAACTTCTTTTAAGTCGATAGCCGGCTCGTTATTTTGGCTCGATGCCACGGTTGCAGACGATACACCCAGCTTATTTGGCGCATTCTCGGACGAGAGAGGTTAGGGTTCGCTTGAAAACTACCGGCCAACTTCTTTGTCGTCTCAGCGGTTCCGGTTTTCGATTTTCCCCCAGATCCAGACTTTCTGGCTGTCGACAAATTCCCCAAACACTTTAATTACATTTAACGTTAGATTTGGAACTTTTACGATTTTGCCAGCTTTGTGTGCGGAGTAGCGTCAGATTTTGCGATGCGCGATCAAAATTTTGATATCGCTGCTTTTCTTGCTTGGACGGCTTTTTGACAACTAAGAGTGAATTCCAAAAATCAAAATTAGGAGCCAACATTCTACACACACACACCTTCAAACATGAGTGGTGTTCAGGTTTTTTAATGCCAAAATGACAGGACAATACGTCAAGTTTATATTGACCAAATTTGACCGTATCACCCATTTATATAATGGGGAGAATGAATATGAATGTAAAATAAAATAAATACAATAACTTGACAAAAATCATTACTTCATGTTAGAATGTACAAATGAATAATATATAAATTGCTGTACAAACAAAATAATTAACATAAATTAGAGAAAAATTAAGACGATTTGGATCGAATCCTGTGTGTTTGCTCTTCGTGAGAACCAATCATAAACGTCATTTAGGAAGTTTCACCAATAGTAGCTTGGTTGAACCGCGTTCAACATACTCCCGCCTCGCCTAGATGATGAATCGCTGCATTGTGTTGTTAGTAAAATTATTGAAATTGTTCTTGAGTTATGCTGAATTGTTTAACCCTTCTCTGGATTGAGCTTGAGTATACTCTCACTGAACTTTGTCATCGTGTACTGAAAATAAAGAAAGATAGAAGCAAGTACAAGAGATTAAATGGTGGATTGGCGAGTTGATCTACTTGAAGACTGGTTGCTTACCCGAGTTCGGGAAACTGTTGTTGGTTGCCCTTTGTTATTTGATTTGTAGTCTTTTATAAACCTTTTAGCTTGGGTATAATTTCATAAGTGCCCCCCCCCCCCCCCCCCCCCCCCCCCCAATTACAAACTCCTTTGTGTCCAATGCTCCCTCGAGGAGTAATGTATATTTGGCAAATGTGATAAAAACGTTGGTGTTGTTGTTAAAATATGTATACAAATATTTTTTTGTACTGCTCCTGTTTACCTTTTTATCGCCCAAATTGACAGAAAGGTATATGTTGTGAATGCTATTCAAAGATGAATTTGACTTGTCATCGGGTTGCTTTAAGATAAGGGAGGGACAGTCATTGATGAATATACTACTATATCATTTATTTGGAATGGGACATATATTGATTTGTTGGTGCATTTTTGTTTGTTCCCCTCTTGGTAATTTTCGGATGTATTTTGCTAACATATGTTGTGGACCACCAAACTTTTGATAACTGTTTGTCTTAGGATCGCGAGGGTTTGGTTCTACATATTCCAAATAGGATTTGCGCGTGGCTTTTTGTGTACATACGTGCAACATTGTTACATTTTACAGATGATCCGTCGGTTCATTGGTCCTACTCTTTCATGCGGGATATTTTGGATTCATTGTTGTTGGTTTCTATATGTCTTAGAAGAGTGGGTAGCCATTTAAAGTTGTTGTCATGATGTTGGCCTTACATATTTGGTACGAGCAGCAAGCTTCTTCAAATTTGTCGGAGTAGGGTCCACAAAAGTCCAGTTCTTCTTCTCCATTATTTAACATTAAATCTTCATAGCTTTTTATGAAGCGTACCCACCATCTCTCCAACTCAAATTGAAAAATGTTAAGATCATATCCAGAAATTTTCTCCACTCGCACGTATTTGGAGAACGAAATAACCTTATTATAATTAAAAATATAATCTCCAAGCTAAACCATTTTTTTAATTTTCTGTTTTGCGTTTTTATGCTTCCAAAATTTTTTCAATAATTTACTTATTTTAGCGGCTGGCATCTGATTTACTTTCTGTATAACTGTGTGTCGTGCATTGTATTTGAAACATTATTTTTGTTTGTGTTGTTGCGGGGAACTAACTGTTCTTTTTCGATATTTTCTGTATTATTTTCTTGAGTCGCAGTTCATGATCAGATTTATTTTTGCAAAATGTCATTTATTGCTCGCGGCTTTTCAATGTTAATTTCTACGTGCTCTATTTGGGGTTTTTCTTACTGTTTTGTGAATGACATTCTGCTCACTCATACAGAGATGGATGGTTGCCCTACATAAATTATCTTTAAGAATATTAACATTACAATTTCAAATACTTATAAAATCAATGATATGGCAATAATGATATAACTGTCATAACATTTGATGTCTTATTCTCTCGGCAATTTTTGTTGTTATGTCTCATGTGGAGACTTTACTTTTCATTATAGTTCGTTAAAGTTCTCCGCTTCACCAATGACAAAAATATGCAACGTTTGTGTTGATTGAAATTCAATAATTATTTTTGTTGTTGTGTTTTATTATTTGCTTGCATTTGAGGATCAGTTTTACGATATTCGTGTAGATTTTTTTTGGAAAAATATATTCTTTTTAAGAGAAATAATTATTCTTTGCGCGAGAAAATGTTGTAATACTTGGATGGAAATGTTGTGCTTGTAATATCTATTAATATTTGAGCTGTATAACTGCGGAGGAGATTGTGTATATCGTTCTTTTAAGATAAATATAGTTATAATTTTACCTCCCGCCTCAACAAAGTTCCAATAACACAATGAAATTGATAGGGCGAGCGAGATTTGTTGTTGTAAAAATTTTTGAAAATGCAAATATTTGTCTGACAACCTTTAGAATTAACTGATTGGTTACCACGGGGGATATTGCGTAATACTTTTACATCTGATTTTTCATTATTTTTGAATTTACTTTGGGGGCAATCGGACGTTTGTCTAACTTTTCTGTAAATCACTTTCGCACAACATCAAATTAATTTACGTTTGTACATACCCAATCTATTCCTTAACATATGTGCTTAGAATTTGTTAGATTCGTCCTTCTTTGCGGCAGCCTTGTTAGAGTCGTTTATTACAAAAGTATCGTTCCCGTCTCTCCAGAGTGCGTCTTCTCCAAAAATGATTGAGGCTGCCGTAATTTTCTTCCCGAGTTCCACTAGTTTGTTACAAACCGCTGGGATTACTGGAGTTACCTGGTAAGACAAGTCTCTAAATAGACATATTACCGCCGTTGCGGACGTTGAGCGACCGTTGCCGCTGGTTCTACCTTCTCCTAACACCTAATTAGGAGGTTCGAATGGACCATGTTAAATTGCACTAAAGCGTTTGTTTCGATAGTGCAATTGGTGGGGGTTGAAGAGCCTCGAACACAGCAATGCTGACTCGTGCTTCTGGTTGAAGCTCTCGTGGGGCTAAGAACTCCAAGTGTCTTTCAAAATGGAGCGCGAAGCCTAGTGCCTTACGAAATAAAAAAGACACCACCTTATTGTTGAGTTAAATTTATTGAAGAGTCAACTTGACCCGTTTACTTCAACTGCTCAAACTTAACTAACCATTTCACTGACAAAATTCAATATTTAAATCCGTTAGAAATGAAACGGTTACTATATAATGGGAGAATGAATATGAATGTAAAATAAAATAAATACATAATTACAAAATCATACTTCATGTAGAATGTACAAATGAATAATATAAAATTGGTGTAAAACAAAATAATAACATAAATTAAGAGAAAAATTTAAGAGATTTGGATCGAATCTGTGTTTGCTCTTCGTGAGCACCAATCATAAACGTCATTAGGGAAGTTCACCAATAGTAGCTTGTTGAACTCCTTCAACAGTCCCCTATAATAAAAATATAAAATTTTTTGTCAATATTTAATTTCTCATTAAAAATTTTGTCAAATTTTATTTTCTATAGGAAATTTTGTCAAAATTTTATTTTCTATATTAAAAATTTGTCAAAATTTTATGTCTATAGAAAATTTTGTCACCGTTTTTATTTATATAGAAAATTTTGTCAAAATTTTACTTATATAGAAAATTTTGTCAAAATTTTATTTCTATAGAAAATTTTGTCAAAATTTTATTTCTATAGAAAATTTTGTCAAAATTTTATTCTATAGAAAATTTTGTCAAAATTTTATTTCTATAGAAATTTTAGTCAAAATTTTATTTCTATAGAAATTTTGTCAAAATTTTATTTCTATAGAAAATTTGTCAAAATTTTATTTCTATAGAGAAAATTTTGTCAAAATTTTATTTCTATAGAAAATTTTGTCAAAATTTTATTTCTATAGAAAATTTTATCAAACTGAATTATATAAGTATTAAATCGTCCTGTTTGGTTTAATATATACCCCGTATGGACTAACTTAAGTATCTTAAAACTTCTTAAGTTTAAGAAGTTTGAAGATACCTTGCCCAAGTAATTCGATTGTGGATGACAATCTTTAGTAGAAGTTACTATGCAATCCATGGTGGAGGGTACATAAGATTCGGCCTGACCGAACTTAGCGCAGTATATACTTGTTTTTTATTTACATTAATTTTATTTCATCTATATACATGTTTCGGGACATTATTCTAGATATTACAACAAATGATATCAGTATTTCGTTTTTGTGATGTTTAATTTTTTAATAAACAATTTCCCAGGATAAAAAAATGTAAAAACACTTCTATAAAATCTTGTGAATAATCAAACATTGCTACACTCAAAAGAAAGTGTACATGGATCTAAAGATTTGACATTTCCCTTAGGATTCTGGTATTTATTCGAGCAATTATTCGGGCTTCCTTAAATAAAGATAGTTTTAAGAGAGTTACTGTCTTTAATCTATGCTCTGTAAAATTAAAATTACTATACAGACCTAGAGCTACTGAATATTACTTTACTTTTGGTAATATATCTTAACAAAATATTTCATGTACAATAAAATTTCAGTTTAAAATCCAAAATTATACTTCAAAGTAAAAAAAGTCTTCCTAATTTAAAAAAAAAAAACTAAATACAAAATGCAAAATCCTTAAAATAAGTCTTAACATTTATTGAATGTTTTTTTATCTTTAATCCAAAGATTCCAATATACAGTTAATTTAAAGAATTATTTTCTTTAATCAAAGTTTTTTCATTACTTTAAGGAAAATGTGCCTTACTTCAAAGACATGCGATATTGATAGAGAGACGCGAATTTCAAAGATTCCTGTCCTAAACTTAAAGAAGGAAATTTTTAAATCAAAGATTATAAACTTTCTTTTAATTAAAATGTATTTATTTTAAAGAAATTTGTCCTTAATATGGTATTATATTATATTTCATCAATATTTTTTCAGCGTATGTATAAATGAAATTTACTAATTGTAAACTCTTAATACATATAGCTTTAGATTTGGTAATAACTGTTTTATATGCTAATATTTATAATGACCATTGCTGAAAGCCCTTACCAATGGATAAACTGATTGATATTTTTGTTAAAATAGGCTTCTCTAAGTATGTGGTATGAAGTCGTCAATCTTTTTGTATCCGTATGTGACTACGGCTCAAATATTTAAAAAAAATTAATTTTGCTTTTGTACTTTTTTGACTAAATAGTAAGAGTTTTAGATTTTTTTAATTTTATTGTGTTTTAAAATATTTGAAAAATTAATATTTAACATTAAAAACGGTGTTTTAAAAAAAATGTAATTAAAAATACATTCTTGGTAGTGTTAAAATAAAAAACATTATGGTGTGTACTTTTTGGAAATGCTTTAAAAGGTGTGCGTTTAGAAAAACAGCCATTTTTTTTTTCATGCTTTTTGCAGTGTACATAAAAATTAAAGACACCCCATACTGAGGAGGTTTCAAATGTCATAATTGCTTTGATATCTTTATGGAGCTACAAACAGTTTTTTTATGATTTATTGCGGTTCGAGTATGAAGAGGTAGCAATTGACATTTTTATTGTATGATAGTTACAAGCGATGTGATAGTTTTAATCACTATGTTTTTTTTTTGGCTTCTCCATCATTATTGGCTGTAACATGTGGTTGGCTGGCTAATATACATCTGTAGGCATATGGTCCTTGTGTATGTTTCGTTTCGTGTTGTTTTTGTTTTTTTGCTTAATCGAGTAATAAGATTATCTTTCACCGTTATTGTTTTTCAATTATTATGTAAGTCCAGAAACCTGAAGTTTCTAATCCCAAAAAAATATATATTTGAATTATTATTGTTGTTGGTGTACAGAAAGACTACCTTTGGAATGGATGGATTTTGTTTGTTGCCATTTACCTAGAGTACGAAATTATAGATCTGTTTGTTTAGACTTCTTTAAGTTTGTACCAGCTATTGTCTTATGTTACACTTTTGGTGTAACAATTTCAGCACATATTTTGTGGTTGCTGCATTTGTGATTTTTTTTTCTCAAGTTTTTCTTGCTTTTGCCAAGGAAAGCTTGGATTTTTCTATATTTTTGAGTATTATATAATAATCATTCTCTTATATGTTTATAACGTGGTTAATTTGCTTGTTCAAATGCTAACATCAGGGAGTGGTACTGTTAGCATTAGCCAAAGTGCAACAATAAAAGTTTACCATCTACAATTAAGCTATAAAATCAAACAGTCTTAGTAAGACATATTTAAAAAAATAAAAACCAGATCAAACACAAAAAAATAACATCCTTTCACTTTGTCTCTGATATTACAATAAGATTTGAAACATTTTTGATTTCCGTATTTTAGTTTAGAATTGTGTGGATTAGATGGATGAAACGATCAATGGCTAAAACAAAAGACTTAAGACACAAAGAGAAATATAGCTGTGAATCACGTAGCTATAATGAGGTCTCTAGCTCTCTTCCCATGCATCTCTTTCGCTCTCTCTCTCTCTCTCTCTCTCTCTCTTTTTCTTTCTTTGTTAACAAGAATATGTTAAAGTTTATAATTCATGAATCTGCTCTTTAGTAGACCATAAGAATCTTCCCCCCAAAAAAAAAGAACAATACAATTGTCAAAATTTATAAAAATTACTATTCACCATTCACACATTGTTTTCAACGCTAATTTGATTCTTATTCTAAAGCTACAAAATTTCCATTTATTTTATGAATCGAATTTAACTTTGTTTATTGTTCTATTTTTTTTATTTTTGTTAATTTTTTTGAATGATTCTAAGCGCTCTGTAAATTCATCATCTGTCGAAAAAAAAATGTTTCGTGGCATATATCTGCCTCGTTATATGCACAGGTGTTGAATTACTTGTTTCATTTTAATTAAGATCATGGTTTTGATTGAAATGTAAACTAAAAATACCTTTAAGACTTTTGTTAAGTATTATGCTCAATGCAATACCGTTTTAATTAATGAGATTAGTATCAAATAAATTAGTTTGCCAATGTATTGATGGTCAAAAACATGTATGTCATACTAATTTGTTTCTGGATCTGTTAGGATTTGTAATAATTTTCACTACTAAATATTTAATTGCACAGTTTGACTGATATATAACACTGAAAAAAAAGCATGCCGGGTTCCAAAGATTTTGTCTTTACTTTAAAAATTTTGGTATTGATCCTGAGCCAAAGAAGCGGAAAATACAAGTAAGGATACTTTTAAGACACAATTCTCCTCTCCACCACCTCCTTTTTATAGCCGAGTCCGAACGGCGTTCCATATTCCAGTGAAACCACTTAGAGAAGCTTTGAAACCCTCAGAAATGTCACCAGCATTACTGAGGTGGGATAATCCACCGATGAAAAAATTTTTTGGTGTTCGGTCGTAGCAGGAATCGAACCCACGACCTTGTATATGCAAGGCGGGCATGCTAACTATTGCACAACGGTGGCTCCCCGATATGAATGCGGTAGATATGAAGCGAGGAACTTCCTTTTTAAGTCATTTTTGGTTTACTCGTGCTTAGAGCGATGGTGCTGAGTCCTTTTGGAATGTCCATGATGTGCCGTTGAAATGTTTGACTGCACTCAAAAAAAAAAAAAAGTTTACTTGAATCCAAAGATTTTGACTTCCTTAAGGATTTTGATATTGATTCCGAGCCAAAGATGCGGCTTCTTTAAAATAAAGAAATTTTTTAGCGACCTATCTGGCTTTAAATAAAATAAAATTAAAATTAGGATACAGATCTCATTTATAAAATGTTCAGTCTCTTTCGCAGTTTATTAATAAATGTACTCACGTACACACAAATGTCAGTTTAAAAATCCAAACTATAATGGTTTCAATATTTCAGTTAATTTAAGTATAATTTCTTTAAATCAAAAATGTGTTTCTGTACTTTAAAGAAAATTAGCCTTAGTTTAAAGACATGTGACTTTAACGGATTGACCCAAATTTACAAAATTTGTGTTCTAAATGTAATGAAAAAAAAAAAACAACATTTTTGAAGTAAAGAATATAAACATTATTTAAAAAAAAATAGTCCTTAATATTTTGTAGATTTCTCAATCAAAAATTTCGGTTGCGTAATCTTTTATATCACGTAAATATTTTTTCAGTGTGCCCAGAGCTACAATACTGTCTTTAGGACATTCAAATGTCCGACAAAGCTATCACATGCTGCACGAAAGTGATTCGTGTGATTATTGAAACTTTCGTATATTTTAGTCACAACCTTACTCTCCAAAACTCCAAAGGATTTAGATCCATACACTGAAAAACAAAGAGTGCCCGGTTCCAAAGATTTTGACTTTACTTTAAAAATTTTCGTATTGATTCCCAGCCAAAGAAGCGGAGAATACAAGTAAGGATACTTTAAAGACACAATTCTCTTTTAAATTTAGGTTTTGTGTACTTGCTTCTAGCGAAAGCAAATTTTAAGTTTTCTTTTAGCTTTTTATCTTCGTATGCTATCACAGTCCATTAAAAACGAGTTAATGACAACTTTATTTTCAAATTCAGACTCGACTTCCAGTAGAAATTATGCTATGTTTCAAGTAAAAAACGTCTTTAAAATAAAGTGTTTTTTGCTTTGTAGTCAAGATGCAAAAAGACTACAAATTTAAAGACAATTTCAATAATTTTTAAAAATTTTTATAAATTATTATAGTCAAGTTGACCTTAGCCAAAATTTTTTTTTCTTTCATGTTATGATATCCATTTTCAAGTCAAATCACTTAATTATAGGGACAATACGACTTCGTTGACAAGTTTATCGACTTTTGGACAAGGAAAAAAACTTTATATTAGAGAAATGCGTCTTCTATGCTAAGCAAAATTTGCATTCGTATTTTAAGGACCTGAAATCTTTGGCTTCACGACAATATTTTTTTTCAGTGTAATACGCACAAAAGTTCATATCGGTTCGTAATTATTTCTTCCCCTATATATACTGGTCAAGAAGAAACTGAATACATATGTAATAATCTCTTCTCTTTTATGAT
>PGFW01048340.1:0-18029 GCA_003123925.1 Haematobia irritans | reverse complement strand
TTCAGCATTAGCATTGAAATTCCGTCGGGGCCCAGTGTCTTGGATGGTTTCGCGCTGTTGGTAACTTCGGCTACGGTAAATTGACAATGCTGCGATGTCTTGTATGTTGCTTCGCACATGACGAACGAGGGCATTTGACAGCCTAAATATTCTGCTTCTACTTCCTGAATTAAGTCCCTACTCTCAGATTCTTTGATAGGATATATTCGCATACCTTAATTTAATTGTAGATCTATTTGGCTCATTCCCGCTATTAACTGCAAAGCTGAGTGCCCGACTTGGCTTGAGAAAGATTAGCTTACTATCCATTCTCAGGGTCTTCATGATTGCCTTAAGGCTTCTCATCCTAATTCTGAGCCATATCCAAATATTTCCTGTCTTCCTCTACCCATTCAAGATCCTTCATGCTATCCATGTTCTCTACAACAGACAATAGGGAGATATCATAAGAATCCCATAAGTTTTACATTTTCTCCAAATGTCATCCCTATTCAGAAAAAAAGTTCACCAAGAACATTTTTTCCTTTCCATTTCTCTTGGCGGCTTGAAAAATACTTACAAAAGTTTTTGTTCACTGCGCTCTATGCGCATTTCCCAACTTTCGGTGCCCTAGGCGATACAGTGATTGCAAGAAGATTGTGAGTGCCCAATCACTGACTGGAAAAGCTAATGGCAGTCGTCGGCAATGAAAAGGACTCCCATCTTTTTGATCGAGTACAATGGTATTAAACGAAGAGAGCATTAAAGTGAAGCATATGGCAAATGGGAAAATGAAAGCTTCTCTCTGATGGCAATAACTATGAAGCAGTATCAGACAATGTTGTGCTAGGTGCACTATCATTTAATAGCCAAAATAACACCTTTTTCAGTCGGGACGTTCGGCATGTATCAATTGAAACCATTTTGGTGAAAATCACTACGTTAAAAGATAGCGAGATGAACAAAATCATTACAGTATGATTTTTTTGGCATTGGGTAAGCGATGGCGTTTCTGGATAATGTTGTGCCATCGAGCAAAAATAATCTATCAACATTGTTACCAAACAAACTACCACACAACAACATCTTATTTATGTCAAAATTTTTCTATAGAAAAATTTTCAAAATTTCATTTCTATAGAAAAATTTTTAAAATTCAATTTCTATAGAATTTTTTTCAAAATTTAAATTTCTAACGAAAAATTTTGTCAAATTTTAATTTCTATTAGAAATTCTGTCAAATTTAATTCTAATAGAAAATTTTGTCAAAAATTTATTTCTATAGAAAATTTTGTCAAAATATTATTTTTCTTTAGAAAATTTTTTGTCAAAATTTTATTTCTATAGAATATCTTTGCCAAAATTTTATTTCTATAAAATTTTGGTCAAAATTTTATTTTCTGATAGAAAATTTTTTAAAAAATTTATTTCTTCCTAGGACAATTTTGTCAAAATTTGTATTTTTCTATAGAAAAACTTTGGCAAAAATTTTATTTCTGTTTTAGAAAATTTTGTAAAAATTTTATTTTATACAGAATGTGACAAATTTTATTTCTATTAGAAAATTTTGTCAAAAATTTATTTCTGTAGAAAATTGTGTAAAATTTTTTTCTATAGAAAACTTTTGTCAAAATTTATATTTCTGTTAGAAAATTTTGTCCCAAAAACAAAAAAAATAAAAAAAAAAAAAAAAAAAAAAAAAAAAAAAAATAAAAAAAAAAAAAAAACGTAAAAAAAACAATCCGAAATAAAAAAAAAAAAAAATATTTTATTTCTATAGAAAATTTTGCCAAAATTTCTATCTCTATAGAAAATTGCTCAACAATTTTATTTCTATAGAAAATTTTTAAAATAATATTAGAAAAATTGTTTTTTTCCAATTTTGTGAAAATTTATTTCTATAGAAAATTTTTTGGCAAAATAATACTTTTCTATATTAAAATTTTGGCAAAATATTAATTTCTATAGAAAATTTATGTCAAAATTTTATTTCTGCTAAGAAAATTTTGTTAAAAAATTTAGTTTACTAAGAAAATTTGTCAAAATATTATTTTTTATAAAAATATTGCAATTATTTTTTTTCTATTAGAAAATGTTTCATCAAAATTTTATTTTTTATAGGAAATGTTGCAAAATTTTATTTCTATAGAAAAATTATTGTCAACATTTTTATTTCTATAGAAAATTTTGTCAAAATTAATTTCTTGCTAGAAAATTTGTGAACATGTTATTTCTTATAGGCAAATTTTCAAAATTATTTCTACAGAAAACTGTATGTCAAAAATTCTATTTCTATAGAAATTTTGTGAAAATATTTATTTTTTATAAAAATTTTCACAATTTTTATAAAATATTGCTCAAAAATTTTATTTCCATAAAAAATTTGGCAAACATTTTTTTTCATGTCCATAAATTTTTATCAAAATTTGTATTCTATGAACATTGTTGGCAAACTATTTATTTCTATAGAAAATGTTGTCAAATATTTTATTTCGTTTAGAAAAAATTTTGTCAAATTTTTATTTTCTATAGGAAATTTTGTAAAAATTTTATCTGTCTAAATAGAAAATTTTGTGAAAATATTATTTTTATAAAATAATTGTTTACGAATTTTTACAACTATATTTCTGTCAATATTTTATTTCTATAAAAAATGTGGCAAAAAATTTCTTTTTCTACAGAAAATCTTTATCAAAACTTTATCTATAAAAAATTATTTCTATAGAAAATGTTGTCAAAATTTTATTTCTTTAGAAAAATTTTGTCAAAATTTAATTTCTATAAGAAAATGTCAAAATTTTATTTCTTTACGAAAATTTTATGCTCTGTAGAAAAACAACATTATTTTTCTGTAGAAAATTTTGACAAAATTTTCATTTGTATAGGAAAATTTTATCAAAACTTTATTTCTAAGAAAACTGTTGTCAACAATCTTTTATTTCTATTAGACAATTTTGACAACAAATATTTTATTTCTTGTAGAACAATTTTATTTCTATAGAAAATTTATCAAAATTTAAATTTCTAAAGAAAAATTTTTTGTCAAAATTTTTATATCTATTAGACGATTTTTATTCAATATTTTATTTCTATAGAAAATTTTGCTCAAAATTTTATTTCTATGGAAAAATGTTGTCAAATTTGTTATTTTCTATAGCAGAAATTTTCAAAATTTTATCTATACAAAATTGTCAATTATTTTTTTGCTATTATTTTTTTTTCAAAAATTTATATTTTCTATAGAAAATATTGTCAAAATTTTTTCTGGTGTTAAAATTGTTGTCAAAATTTTATTTAGGGAAAAAATTGTGAAGATATTTATTTCTATTAGAAAATTTTGTCAAAATTTTTATTTTCTAAAGAAAAATTTTGTAATACTTTTAATTTTCTATAGGAAAATTTGTCAACATTTTATTTACTAGTTTTGGAGCAAGAGGAGCTAGATCGATTATTGCATTATTTGGAATTTTAATTTAATTTAAGTCATTGCATCTCTCCTTATGTTTTAAATAGCTACGATTTGACTATAACTTCGCTCTATCAACCACATAGCCAACACCTCTTGACAAAATTTTAATTCCATAGAAATTTTGGTAAAAAATTTATTTTATAGAAAATTTTTCTCAAAAATGTTTATTTCTACAGAAAATTTTTGCTCAAAATTTATTTCTATGGAAAAATGTTCGTCAAAGTTTTATTCTATAGAGAGTTTTTGTCAAAATTTTATTTCTAGTACAAACATATTGCAATTTTTTTGCTTATAATTTTTTTTTCACAATTTTATTTCTACAGAAAATTTTGGCCCAAATATTATTTTCAATAGAAAATTTTGGCAAAATATTATTTCATATTAGAAAATTTGACAAAATTTTAATTTCTATAGAAAATGTTGTTCAAAATTATTATTTTCTTATAACAAATTTTGCAAATATTTTTTTTTCTATAGAAAATTTTATCAAAAATTTGTCATTTTGTAGAAAATTTTTGGTCAAACTTTTTTTTTTCTATAGAATGATTTTATACAAAATCTTTATCTTCTAAAGAAAATTTCGTATTCTATAGAAAAATTTTGTCAAAATTTCTATTTCTATAGAAAATTTTGTCAAAAGCTTTATGTCTTTAGAATAATATTTTTGTCAAAATTTTATTTCTATAGAGGGAGTTTTGTCAAAAATTTTACTTTCATACAACAATCTTGTAAATTTTTTTTGGTGCTATATTTTTTTCTCAGAATTTTATTCTATACGAAATTTGTCAAAATTTTTTTGTCCTGTAAGAAATTTTGTCAAAATTTATTTTAGGGAAAAATTGTGAATATTTTAGCTTCTGATAGAAAAATTTTGTCAAAATTTTAATTTTCTAAAATGGAAAATGTTGTCAAAACATCTTTTTTCTATACAAAACTTTTTGTCAATTCCTTTTTGCTATAATTTTTTTCAAAATTTTATTTCTATAGCAAAATTTTGTCAAAATTTATATTCTATAGAAAATTTTTGTAAAATTGTATTTCCCTTCTTTTTTTTTGTTATTGGTTGTTGTTTTTTATCTGCAGCTTGAAACCATACATTGACTAACTACAAGTGTAGCTTAAACCAACAGAGGAAAAGAATTGTTTGTCAAATTCTATTTTGGCCAAAGCGCTGTATAGACTGCCAAGGACTGGTTGGATGGACGCACGTTTCGGACATTACCCACATTCCTCATCAGCATCCTCTACTTGCCAGCACTAAACTAATGCAAACCAATTTATCAGAATAAATCTCAGCCGCAGTTCATTAAACCCAACAATTAAACCCACACTTGAACCCTTCGAAAAAAGGCTTTACCATTGATCGCCCGGCTTATGCCGAAATAACATTGAAAACTAAACATATGGGATAAAGAGATATGTTTGGTTTGAATTTATTTCGGGCAAGTGTGTTAGTTGGGTTTAATGAACTAGCCTGAAATTTATTTGCATAATTGGTTGATAGTTTTGCTGCAAGTATCGAGGATGCTGATGAGGAATGTTGATAATTCCGGGAAACGATGCGGTCCATCGCGACCATCTTGCGATCTACTTAGGGCTGTTTGCGCCAAACTAAAATTGAACAAACATTCTTTTCTCTGTTTGGTACGTTACACTTGTAGTTTAGTTCAATGGCATGGCTTTAGCTGAGATCAAAAAAACAACAATAACGATTGAGACGAGAAGCCACAATAAAAAACAAAACGGAATTTATATTCTATAGGAAAAATTTTGTACGAAAAGTTTTTATTTCTAAACGAAAATTTTTGTGCGCAAAAATTTTATTTCTATTCGGATAAATGTTGTCAAAATTTATCTTCTATAGAGAGTTTTTGTCCAAAGTTTTACTGTCTATGCAAAATTTTGTCATTTTTTTTTTTTTTGTTTTGTTTCTTCCTTTGCAAAGATTTTTTTTTCCAAAATTTTTATCTTCTATAGGAAAATTCTTTGTCAAAATTTTTTTTTGCGCCTGTAGAAAATTTTGTAAATTTTTATTTTAAGGGAAAATTGTGAAGATTTTTTTATAGAAAATTTTGTCAAAAATTTCTATATCTATGAGACGATTTTGTCATATTTTTTATTTCTATAGAAAATTGTTAAATTTTTTTTCTATAGAAAGAATTTTGTCAAAATTTTTATTTCTATAGGCAAAATTTGTCAAAATTTTATTTCTATGAGAAAATTTTGTCAAAAATTTTATTTCTAATAGGCAAATTTGTCAAATTTTATTTCTAGTTAAAAAAATGCTTGCTCGGGGGGCGCTCTCTGTGAAGCGTGTATGCGGGCTCGTTGTACGCGTTGGGCCTGCTCGGTGCGTTGGGCTGTAACTAAAATTCTTTTTCTTTTTTTTGTTTGTTTTCTCCTTGTAAAAACTTTTCATTGATTAATTTTCGGAGCAAATGGGAAGCATAGATCGATTATTGGGATTTTTTAATTTAATTTAAGTCATTTGCATCTCTCTTTATGTTTTTACATAGCCACGATTTACCATTAGTTTCGCTCTGATCAACCACATAGCAAAACACCTCCTCGCAATCAGTAAATTTCCTTTTCCTTGAGTTTTTTTATCGCCACTTCTTTTGATTTTGTAACCATTAAGCTTAACATCTTACAGCATTCCTTCTCTGGATCAATAAATTCCTTGTTCATCTACCTATTGTCCAGGGAGCATCGATCGCCCGTCCGTCCGCTTTGTCTTTGTTACTGACATGTTGGGTTGGGTTACCTCTATCCGCAACGATTCATGGGCTATGTCTTGCCATTTCGATGCCAAATAGCGGTTCTTAGATTTCGACAGTTGCGCGGCTAGCTACGCTTAGTTGAACGACAAAAGGACTCCTCCAATGAATATTGCTTAACCCATCCCTGTTGTTGGGATTAAAGAAATGTTGGACTGACTGCTTATCGATTACTGAAATTTCGAGCCAACATTCTGGGTTTAAGTAGCAGTGGCGACGGTTGGAGAACTTTAACCGTTGTTATCAACAGCTTACCACCAGCACTAGCAGGGAGCCAATGAGCCATGATGCACAATAACTTGCTTGACAACAGGTAGGCACAGTTTATTTTGAGGTGCAATTGGTTATATCGCGATATCCTTTCTTAGGAAGCTTTGGGTTGTTTTTTCTCATCTTTACGTTTACAAAGACATTTCAGTTTTCGATTAGTGGGCTTCACCCACAGTCACGCAATTGGTTTTTGGTTTTTTGTTTAGCTTTCATTAAATCTCCTCTACTTTTTACATTCAGCCTCTCGTAGAAAAATATGAGTGTGCAACAGGATGATATCGACAATGAAGATTTTCGAAATGTTCCCAATAAGTAAAAAGGATGCTGTTTGATCTTTAAAGGTAACGATCAATGTGCGTTGTCGTCATTTATTACATCCAACCGGGGGCTTAATTTTCTGTTGTTATTGTTTTGGATATTGCTACCTATTATGCTGCTGCGACTGCCATATCGGCCAGCCAGCCAGCCAGCCAACGTAACCACTTTAGATAAATGACGTTATGGTTTATTTAATGATATTCCTCAATCTTACTTATCCCGCTATCCATTAATATTTACTTTATAATCTTTAAACTCTCATCGCAATGATGGTTTAAAAAAAAAAAAACAAGTTATATACAGTAGTAAGCTTCGGCCGCGGTGCCGAATCTTAAATACCCACCACATTGAACCATATATTAGGGTTTCTTAAATTCAGGAGGGCTAGAGGACTTGAGCGACACTTCCCGAAGATAAATTAAAGATTTCACCTATGAGGAACTACTCATCAGATTCTCATTTATAAGAAAATTTTTTGCTGAGTTTTAGAGGAATTCATTAACATCTCTTGTAAGTGTGCCAAAAAGAAAAATATAAAATAGACGTCTTTGATTTGAAAATCTTAAATCTGTAGGAAGTAAAATCTGAAATTTTACATCTCGAGTTTCAAACGAATTTTCCATGCATCAGTATTTACAATTTCTGGCAAATCACGATAAAAACTTTACGGTTTCTAGAAACCCAAGCGCGAGTTACATCGGGACGAATCGTTCTGGTGGGGGCTATACTAAAATATGACCGATAGTCACCGCTGTCTCGGCCACACTCTTATGACCGAATTACCTATAGATTCCAATTTCAGGCACGAATAGGACTAAAAACTTCGGATTCTAACGAAGCCCAAGAAGCTAAAATCGCGGAAAATCGGCTCTATACTTGGGGGCTATACGAAAAAATATGGACCGATACGTCAACCATTTTCGGCACACCTCTGTTATGTCCAAAATACCTCCTAATTTTTCCAATTTCAGACAAATTGGATAAAAACTACGGTTTCTATAAACCCAAGACCCCAAATCGGGAGGTCGTTTTATATGGGGACCATAAGCGTAGGAAGGCCTCTGGGGAGGGGGCTTAGACCCCCCCCAGAAAAATTTTAGGCCCCCCCCAGAATTTGAAAACCTATTTACGATTTTACATTTTTCTAAAAATTAAACAAGTATATACACAGCAGAAAGTTCCTCTAAAGATTTTTCATGCACAAATCGAATTACTTTGGTTGTGGTAGCAGTTGCCGATGGCAATGTTTTTAATCTGGTATTTATAAAATAAATCTGTGGTTGAACTTTTGATTTAGTTGAATAACTAAAGCTCCTTTATTATTTTGTTTAGTCTGGTTTAGTCAATTTAATTTAAAAAATAGTAATTGATACTATTTGGGCGGCTACACCAGAAATGATGCGACCGATACTTCATCATTCTCGGCACACCTCTTTATGGTCCTAAAATACCTTCTAATTTCCAATTGCAGACAAAAAATTGAGATAAAAACTACGGTTTCTATAAGCCCAAGACCCCAAATCGGGAGATCCGCTCTATATGGGGCTATACCAAAATATGGACGGATACTCACAATTTTTTGATATAGCCCCATATAGAGCGAATCTCCCGATTTGGTGGTCTTGGGCTTATAGAAAACCGTAGTTTTTATCCAATTTGGTCTGCAATGGAACTTAGAGGTATTTTCAGGACCATAAAAGGGCGTGTTGCCAGAATGATGAGTATCCGTCCATATCTTTGGGTTGTAGCCCCCAAATAGTATCATATACTATTTTTTAAATTAAATTGATAAACCAGACTAAACAAAATAATAAAGGAGCTTTTAGTTATGCAACTAATAATCAAAAGTTCAACCACAGATTTATTTATTAAATACCCAGATTAAAAACATTGCATCCGGCAACTGCCTACCACAAAACCAAAGTAATTCGCATTGTGCATGAAAATCCTTTGAGAGGAACTTCTGCTGTGTATATAACATTGTTTAATTTGGAAGAAGAGAATGTAAAATTCGTAAAAGGTTTTCAAATTTCTGGGGGGGGCCTAAATTTTTCTGGGGGGGGTCTAAGCCCCTCCCCAGAGGCCTTTCCTTACGCTTATGGCCCCATATAAACGACCACCCGATTTGGTGGTCTTGCGCGTTCATTAGAAACCGTAGTTTATTATCCAATTTGTTGAAATTGAAATCTGAGAGGGTATTTTGGGACCATAAAGAGGGTGGGCCGAAAATGGTGGAGGTATCGGTCCATATTTTTGTATAGCCCCCATATAGACCGATTTCCCGATTTTACTTTCTTGGGCCTTCTAGGAACCGAATTTTTACCTATTTGCCTGAACATGGAAATCTATATGTACTTTTCGGTCAGGAAGAGGTGTGCGGGAACGGTGACTATTCGGTCCAGTATTTTAGTATAGCCCCCGACCCGAACGATCTCCGCGATTAAACTCCTTGGGTTTCTAGAACCGTAGTTTTTATCTGATTTGCCAGGAAATTTGTAAATACTGATCATGAAACATTGTTGTGAAAACTCCAATGCTAAAATTTCCAGATTTTACTCTACAGATTTAAGATTTCAAAATCAAGACGTTAATATTTATATTTTTCTTGACACTTAGCAAGAGATGTTAATTGATTTTCCTCTAAAACTCAAGCAAATTTTTCTTATAAATCCAGAATCTGATCTCTGACTATAGTCCTCATTAGGTGAAATCTTTATAAATTTATCTTCGGCGAAGTGTCCTCAAGTCCTCTAGCCCTCCTGAAATTTCAAAGGAAACCCTAATATATGGTCATGGTGGTGGCGTTATTTAAGCAGATTCGCCCGGCACCGAACTTACTACTGTATATACTGTTTTTTTTTATTTTTTAAACCATCATTGCGATGAGAGTTTAAAGATTATAAGTAATTATTAATGGGATTAGCGGGATAAGTAAGATTGAGGAATAGGCAATTAACATAAACCGATAACGTCATTTATCTAAAGTGTTACGTTGGCTGCTGGGTGGTGGCCGATATTGGCCAGTCAGCAGCATTAATAGGCTAGCGAATATCCAAAACAATAACAACAAAAATTAAGCCCCCGGTTTGGATGGAATACAATGACGAACAACCGCACATTGATCTTACCAAAGAATCAACAGCCATCCTTTTTACTGTATTTGGAACATTTCGAACAAATCTTCATTGTGCGATATCATCCTTGTTGCACACTCTAGTTTTCTACAATGTGAAAAAGTAGAGAATTAATAGGACAACTAAACAACAAAAACCAAAAACCATTGCGTGTTCTGTGGCTGAAGCCCACTAATCGAACTGAAAATTGTCTTGCTAACGTATAAAGAATGAGAAAAATACAACAAAGCTTCCTAAGCAAAGGATATCGGCGATATAACCAATGCACCTTCAATAAACTGGCTACGTGTATGTCAGCAAGTTAATGTGTGGCATTCAATGGCTTCATTGGCTCCCTGCCTAGTGCTTGGTGGTAAACTGTTGCATAACACGGTTAAATAGTTCTCAACCGTTCTCGCCACCTGCTACTTACACCAGAAGTTTGGCTGAATTTCGTAATCGATACAGTCAGTCAAACATTCTCTTTTATCCAACCACGAGGTATGGTACACATATTATAGGAGGCAGTCGTTTTTGTCGTTTCAACTAAGCGTACTTAGCGGCCACTGTGAAATCTAAGAACCGCCTATTTGGCAGTCGAATTTTGGCAAGAATAGAATGAATCGTTGCGATTAGATGGAAAACCAACGCCACACCAATTGCTCAGTAAATCAAAACAAACGGTCAACGGACGGTCGCGATCGATGCTCCTACTATACGTAGAGAACAAGAAGTTATATGCATCAGAAAAGCTGCTTAAGTTTTAACTTAATGGTTACAAAAATCAAAGACAGTCGATAAAAAAATCGAAGTGGAAAAGAAATTTAGCGTGATAAGAGAGGTGTTTGCTATGTGGTTATTTAGAGCGAAACTATGTGTAAAATCGTGGGCTATGTAAAAACATAAAGAGAGATGCCAATGACTTAAATTAAATTTTAAAAATCCAAATTAATCGATCTAGCTCCTCTTTGGCTCGCAAAATTAAATTAATAAACAATTTTACAACATTTTCTATAGAAAATAAAATTTTGACAAAATTTACCTATAGAAATAAATTTTTGACAAAAATTTCTATAGAAATAAAATTTTGACAACCAATTTTCTATTAGAAATAAAATTTGACAAAATTTTCTTTTATAGAAAAATTAACAAAATTTTCTATAGAAATAAAATATTGACAAAATCGTCTATAGATATAAAATTTTGACAAAATTTTCTATAGAAATAAAATCTCACAATTTTTCCCTTAAAAATAAAAATTTAACAAAATTTTCTACAGCAAAAAAATTTTGACAAAATTTTCTATAGAAATAAAATTTTTTGAAAAAAAAAATTGCAAAAAAAAAACATGACAAAATTTTAGCATAGAAGTTAAAACTTTGACCCAAAACTCTCTATAGAATAAAAATTTGACAACATTTTCCATAGAAATAAATTTTGACAATAAATTTCTTGTAGAAATTTAAAATTTGACAAAATTTTCGTATAAAATAAATTCGCTTTTGTTTTTTATTGTTGGCTTTCTCCTTCAATCGTTATTGTTGTTTTTTGATCTCAGCTTAAAGCATGCATTTGGACTAAAACTACAAGTGTAACTTAAACCAAACAGAAAAAGCGAAAAGAATGTTTGTCAAATTTATTTGGCAAAGCCCTATAGACTGCAAGCATGGTCGGATGACGCACGTTTCGGAATTATCACAATTCCTCATCAGCAATCCTCTACTTGCCAGCGCAAAAACTATCAACCAATTATGCAGAATAAATTTCAGGCAGTTCATTAAACCCAACAATAAACCACACTTGCCGAAATAAATTTCAAAACAAACATATCTCTTTCCTATGTTAGGTTTTCAGATTTATTTCGGCATTTAAGCGGCTATCATGTTAAACGCCTTTTTTTCGGAGGGTTCAATTGTGGTTTATGTTGGCGTTTAATGAAAACTGCCTGAATCTTATTCTGATTAATGGTTGATATTTTGGCCTGAAGTTAGAGGATTGCTGGATGAGGAATGTGTTAATTCCGGAAACGTGCGCCATCCAACCATCTTGCAGTCTATAAGCGTTTTGGCCAAATTAAAATTTGACAAAACATTCTTTTCCTCTGTTTGGTTAAGTACACTTGTAGGTTTAGTCAATTGTTATGGTTTCAAGCTGCAATAAAAAAACAACAACAATAAACAAAAAAAGAAGGGAAATTACAATTTTGGACAAAGATTTTCTATTAGAAATAAAAATTTTGACAAAATTTCTGATAGAAATAATTTTGAAAAAATTATAGCAAAAAGGAATTGACAAAAAATTGTTGTATAGAAAAAAAATGTTGACAACATTTTCCATAGAAATAAAATTTTGACAAAATTTTCTATAGAACTAAAATATTCACAATTTTTCCCTAAAAATAAAATTTTGACAAAATTTTCTACAGCAAAAAAATTTTGACAAAATTTTCTATAGAAATAAAATTCTGAAAAAAATATAGCACAAAAAAAATTTACAAGATTTTGTATAGAAATAAATTTTTGACAAAACTCTCTATAGAAATAAAATTTTGACAAAATTTTCTAAAGACATAAACTTTTGACAAAATTTTCTATAGAAATAAAATTTTGACAAAATTTTCTATAGAAATAAAAATTTCTTTAGAAATAAAATTTTGATAAAATATTCTATAGAAAAAAAAAATTTTGACAAAATTTTCTACAGAAATACAATTTTGATAAAATTTTTCTATAGGAAAAAAAATTGCCAAAATTTTTATAGAAATGAATATTTTGCGCAACAACATGTTTCTATCAGAAATAAAATTTTGCTCAAAATTTTCGTATAGAAATAATATCTTTGCCAAAATTTTCTATTGCAAATAATATATATGCCAAAATTTTCTGTAGAGAATAAAAATTGTGGAAAAAAAAATATAGCCAAAATAAAATTGACAATATTTTGTATAGCAAATAAAATTTTGACAAAAACTCTCTATAGAAATAAACTTTGACAAACATTTTCCATAGCAAATAAAATTTGACCAAAATTTTCTGTAGAAATAAAAATTTTGAGAAAATTTTCTATAAAAAATAAGATTTTTACAAAAATTTTCTATGGAATTTAAAAATTTTGTCAAGAGGTGTTGGCTTAGGTGGGTTTGATTAGAGCGAAAGTTATAGTCAAAAATCGTAGCTATTTAAAACATAAGGAGAGATGCAATGAACTGTTAAATTACAATTAAAATTCCAAATAATCCAAAATCGATCTAGCCTCCTCTTTGCTCCAAAACTATGTAATAAAATGTTGAAGCAACATTTTCTTATAGAAATAAAAGTATTACAAAATTTTGCTTTAGAAATGAAAATTTTGAAAAATTTCTATGAAATAATATCTTCACAAATTTTCCCTAAAATAAATTTTTGAACAACATTGTTAACACCAAAAAAAATTTTGACAATATTCTTCGTATAGAAATATAATTTTGAAAAAAAAAAAAATATAGCAAAAAAATTGACAAAATTTTGTATAGAAATAAAATTTGTGACAAAATTCTCTATAAAATAAAAATATTGACAACATTTTCATAGAAATAAAATTTTTGACAAAATTTTCTACTAGAAATAAAATAATTGATAAAATCGTCATATAGATATAAAATTTTGACATAAATTTTCTTTAGGAAATAAAATTTTGATAAAAGTTTCGCTATAGGAAATAAATTTTCTATCAGCAAAATACAAATTTTTAGTCAAAATTGATTGCTATAGAAATTAAAATTTTGACCACATTTTTCTTTAGAAATAAAATTTTTGATAAAATTTTCTATACAAATGAAACTTTTGTCAAAATTTTCTACAGAATAAAAATGTTGTTTCTTACAGAGATAAAATTTTCGTAAAGAAATAAATTTTGACCGATTTTCTATAGAAATTAAATTTGACAGAAATTTTTCTAAAGAAATAAAATTTTGAAAACAAAATTTTCTATAGAAATAATTTTTTATAGAATAAAGTTTTTGATAAAATTTTCTGTCAGAAAAAAAATATTTGCCCCACATTGTTTATAGAAATAAAATTTTTGACGAAAATATTTGTATAAAAAATTGTACAATTTTATAAAAATTAAGTATTTTCACAAATTGTTCTATAGAAATAAAATTTTTACAAAATTTGCCTATAAAATAAAATTTGACAAAATTTTACTAACTGAAATAAAATTTTACAAAATTTCTATAGATAATAATAGTTTGCCAAAAAAATTTGTTCTATAGAAATAAAATGTTGATTAAAATTTCTGAAAAAAAAATGTTTGCCCAAATTTTTTATGGAAATAATAATTGTTGACAAAGTTATTTTTTATAAAAATTGGAAAAATTTTTATAAAAATAATAGTTTCACAAAAATGTTTCGTATAGAAATAATTTTTGACATAATTTTCTGTAGAAATAAAATTTTGACCAAAATTTGTCTATAGAAATAACATAGTTCACCAAATTTTTCTACAGAAATTAAATTTTGACAAAATTTCTATAGAAATAAAATGTTGACAAAATTTTTCTATTAGAAAATAAATTTTGCCAACATGTTTCTTAAAAATAAGATTTTGATAAAATTTTCTCTATAGAAAGAATAGAATATCTGCAATATTTTTATAGAAGAACTAATATTTTTGACAAATAATTTTCTATAGGAAATAAATTTTTACCAAAATTTTCTACAAAAGTAAATTTTGGACAATTTTCTATAGAATAATTATTTTGCCAAAATTTTCTCTATAGAAATATTATTTTTGCCATATAATTTTCCTATAAGAAATAAATTTTTCACAAAATCTGTTCTATAAAAATAGAATTTTGACAAAATTTATCTATTAGAGATTAAAATTTGCAAAGATTTTCTATAGAAAATAAAATTTTGAGGGTCAAAATTATTCTACAGAATATAAAATTGTTTGACAAGTTTTCTATAGAAAAAATATTTTACAAAATTTCTACCAGAAATTAAATTTTTGCAAAATATATTCTCTATAGAAATAAAATTTTGTCAACATTTTGTATAGAAATAAAATTTTTACAAAATTTTCTAACAGAAATAAAATTTTTGCCAACAGTTTCTATAGAAATAAAATTTTGACAAAGTTTCTTAGAGCAAATAAAATTTTTAAAAATTTTCTATTAGAAATAAAATTTTGACAAATTTTATAAATAAAATTTTGGCAAAAATATTCTATAGAAATAAAATTTTTGACAAAATTTTTCTAAAGAAAATAATATCGTTGACAAAATTTTCTATAGGAAAATAAAATTTTGACAAAATCTTTCTATTAGAATTAAATTTTGACCAAATTTCTATAGAAATAAAACTTTGACAAAAATTTCGTATAGAATAAAATTTTGAAAAAAAATTTCTATAGAATATGAATTTTTTTGAAAATTTCTATAAGAAATGAATTTTTTGAAAATTTTTCTATAGAAAAATTTTTGACAAAATAAAGATTGTTGTGTGTGGTGGTAGTTGGTTTCGGTAATGTTGATAGATTGATTTTTGGGCTCGAGTTGGCAAACATATCCAAAAACCCATCGCTACCATCCCAAAAAATCCATACATGATTTTGTTTGCTATCCCTAGTCTTTTACGTAGTGATTTTTCACCAAAGATGGTTTCAAATGATACATGCGGAACGGTCGACTGAAAAAAGATGTTCATTTTGCTATCTAAATATAGTGCACCTAGCACGAACAGTTGTTCTGATACTGCTCTAGTTATTGTCATCAGAGAAGCTTATCATTTCCTCATTTGCTATGTTGCACAGCTTAATGCCCTCTCTTCGGATATAGCTCATTGTACTCGACCGAAAAGACTGGAGTACCTTTTTTCCCTCCATTCTTTTCCATCAGTGTTGGCCTCCAATTCTCTTGCATCACTTATACGCCTAGGGGCACAATTGAAATGCATGAACGAAGTGAACAACAAACTTTTGTAAGTATATTTTCAAGCCGCCAAGTTAGGAAATGGAAGGACAAAAATGTTCTTGTGAACTTTTTTTCTGAATAGGGATCGACATTTTGGAGAAAATTGTAAAACTTATGGGGATTCTTATGACTATTCTCCCTATTGTCTGTTGTAGAGAACAGTGGATAGCATGAAGGGATCCTTGAATGGGTAGAGGAAGACAGGTAAATATTTGGATATGCTCAGAATTAGGATGAGAAGCCTTTAAGGGCATCATGAAGCCTGAGAAATGGGTAGTGAAGCTAACTCTATTCTCAAGGCCAAGTCTCGGGCAACTGCAGCTTTGCAGTTAATAGCCGGGAATGAGCGCATAGATAGATCACCACACTAAATTAAGGTATGGCGCGAAGTATATCCTATGCAAAGGAATGTGGAGAGGTAGGGGACTTTATTCAGGAAGTAGATAGCAGAGTTATTAGGCTGTCAAATGCCCTCGTCCGTCATGTGCCGAAGCAACATACAAGACATCTGCAGCATTGGTCAATTATACCGTAGCCGAAGTTGACCAAACGCAGCGCGGAAACCATACCAAGACACTGGGCCCGACGGAGATTTTCAATGCTACATGCTGAAGCACCTGGAATACTGGGAGTGAGCGTACCTGACCAGACTTCTCAATTTTGTCATTTGGAAGTCACTCATTCATACCCGATGTCTGGAAGATGGGAAGGGCGATTCCACTACTGAAGCAGGCAATGATCTGCTCGAGTAAAGGTGAATCGTAGCAGACGAATATCCCTTCTCCTCGTCCAGTAGCCAATTCAGGGAGAAAAGTCGTAGTTTGGAATTCAGGAGAAAAAGTCGTAGTGGAATTCAGGGGAGAAAAAAGTTCAAAAACCCCCTAGAGTTAACGGGCGAGTTCCCCAGGGCTTGAGGTTATTATCTCCGACTCTATGTATAACCTCTACCTGGCTTCCTCGATTCCACCCCCTTCCTGAGCGGTCGTCGAGACTCTGTAATCAGTATGCGGACGATACACAATCATGGGCATCGGCCCCAACGCTTTCGTTCGGTACGTGGAATTCAGGGAGAAAAAGTCAAATCCCCGTAAGATTTAAACGGGAGTCCCCCGAGGTGAAGGTGATATCTCCGGCACTAGTTCTAACCTCTTGCTGGTCCTCCGATTTCTACCCCCTCCTGACGGAACTGCCGTTAAGGACATTGTATCATGCGCATAACTCTGACCATGCTTGATACATATGCGAATCGTTTAGAACATCCTACATTGCTGATGCTTACCAGGTTATTTCACTGCTAGAAGATGCTGAGGATTATCTGCCACAAAATCCTTAGGCTACACTGTTCTACTTTACATGGACGGCGGAAAGTGCGTAGGCAGTTTGAATGTTACAGTTCGATGGCCGAACCGACATAATTTCCAGACAGTAAACTACGCCCAAGCATATTCGCCGGCGCCCCCCCCCCCGCCCCCCCCCGGTTAACATCTCCGACAGCCCCTTTCTCAGTGTCATCGTTGCCCATGCAGCCACTGG
The DNA here is from genome assembly GCA_003123925.1 of Haematobia irritans. NCBI lineage: Eukaryota > Metazoa > Arthropoda > Insecta > Diptera > Muscidae > Haematobia > Haematobia irritans. The sequence goes on along the minus strand of PGFW01048340.1, from coordinate 617 downwards.
CTAATATGCCCTAGATACCACGATCCGCCCCCGGCTTAGAAACAAGCGTCCCCCTCTAAGTCACTTGCACGCAGCTACTTGGGGTGCGGACAAAGAAACCTCTGATTATACTACTTTATAAGGCAATCTTGGCCGGTCCAATAGGCTTAAACTATGCAGCTTCCAGTGGCACACTCCGCCTCAGTCATCAGTGACGCGCCTCAGTTGGGAATACATTTACAGACCATAACAAGAACGACTGCCCTAGAACCTGCGACTAGTTGTTCTCCACCAGCACAACCCCTGGCGTGGGATTCACTCTTTGTTATGTCTGCAGACAAAGAATCATTCCTGCTGCTAAGACACAATTTACATGTTAACTCAGAGCCTAGTCTATTAGAGTCCCTCTGCATTGGCAGTCCACGCAGTATCTCGTGTTGGGCCGTTTGTTATTGCAATTTAATCAATCCAAACCACCGATCATCATTTGGCCTATACACTAACCTGACCACCCAAGCTGAATATGTATCAGGCGAATTGATTCCTATAAATCAACATACTATTGTAGCTGCAAGTATTCCAGCCTCCTGTGTACCAAACGAGAAGCAGCTCTAGATCTAGACTCTCTATATGATTTT
>PGFW01048302.1:1568-13848 GCA_003123925.1 Haematobia irritans | reverse complement strand
CGCCTAGGAATCGTTGATCACACTATGTTTTCCTGTCACTTTTTCGCCCCATCGACTAACCATTCTGCAACTTTCATAGACTTGTTTATTAAGACAAATCCGCCCAAACCCATCGCATGACGATACTGGACTAACTCCAATTTGCACGAGCCAACTCTATAGCACAATCTACCTTGCCCAATCTACTATTCTTTTCAGCTCATCGGACCTCCAGATTACAGACGATCGGAATATTTATAATATTAAGTCTAGCTTTTACGGGAGCTTGTCTAGTGGTCCTCGCCAATAACACGTAGCAATCATTCACCTACTTTGTCTGAAGAGCGCAATTATACGACTACCGACTACAGTAACTGCACTCCAACGTACCGAATAAACAATCTCTTCCTCTCACGGTTGCTACTAGTCACGTAAGGCATAGCTCTTTTTTGTAACGTTATCAACTAATAACTTTTTGGACGTACAACTAAAACAATACCCTAGTGCGTCCTATAGCGAATAATTTTGAGCTTGTTCGTTCCTCTCGTCGACGGGAAAATCTTCTTTGTTTGCTACCTATTAGGCTTGTCTGTATCCTCCCGTTGATCCTCGCAATTCCTCTGAGTCTTCCTTGTTGGAACACAGTTACTACTCGCACCAAACAGTGTATTTTCAACACCAATTTCTTGTCGTATTCAGGTTTTCCCATATAAAGTTGTTCATTTTCGCCGCGGATGGCCTAGCCGGAATATCTTTACATGCGTGTAAGTAGCATTCTCTCCCCACAGCTCGAGCATAGTAATAGCACATTGAACTAAAAACGACCTGTGATGCACATACGTGCAACTAATTGTACGTACAGGAAGAACTCCCACTGGAACCCTGATATATCTATAGATTGGACACACACACACTCTTCGCGGCGCCCAAAACTCCATTCGTCGTCAGTTCCTTACTATGGGTTAGGTTCACTTTTCATAAGAACAATTAGTCCCGGTAAATTTTTCCTCGGGGTTACTTGTGCGCAACAATGGTCGGCTAAAGACACCACTCCGCGGCCTCTAAGAGTCCACAGAAAAAATGGTGATAGTCACTCTAACAGAGTATACTACCAGGCAGGTAAGTTGCGCCGCGGCCCCGCCCGAATCTTCTAAATACCCACCACCTCAGTTGACAATCAAAAGATAATTAGTTTACTTTGAAAACCTCACTCGCGCTCCTCACCCCTCCTACGCGGCGGTTACGTTGACTTGAATATATAGCATTTGACGGGGGTTTGGTACGTATGTGAAAATCTTTCGTCCCACGCAAAATCAGCGTTTCAACCAGTACGTCCTCGCCGTAACGGAAAAAATGTAAAGCATGTCTAACGTATTTGATGACCAGATCAGAATTCTGTGATTTCGAATGAGAACCAATTTTAGTTTGAGTTTCTAGAGAAAATCACGTAAACATATCTGTATATGACGTGATACATAACGCCTGATGAATTACGTATGAGTAAAATCCTTGGAAATTTTTACTCTTCACATTGTTTATGATCAAGCCTATATACCTGACCCAAGCAAGTTGTTTTCTCTTTTCTGGACAGCGAGATGAAATTTAGACAAGCCAATAGTTTTCCTTTGTGACACAAACTTTTAGAGACAATCGCTTGAACTATTGCACATAAAATTCGGCTCCATTAGTTTGCTCCTAATACGAAAATAAACTTATATACGACCAGGGGAGATTCTTCGCTTTTGTCTAACAACTTTTCATTCCCGGAGGGAAGAAATATTTTGCTTTCGGAGTGTACCCTCCGAAGAAGTTAAAATCGGGTCTGTATCTGATGCTTATGCCAACATTGGATCGGTGAAAAAATAAATGACTATACAGATTTTTAGAGGTCTAAAATTCCAGGTATATTTTTAAATTTTGGCGGCAAATCGGTTGCTAGCAAGGCCCAGAGGAACCTAAATCTGTAGGTGCGGAGATCGGTCTTGTGCGCCTTCTGCTGACGGCCCTTTATACTAAAACATGTGGCTGTTACATACACCCCACTGATTGCGACCTGAAGCCTTATTGTGGTGCAGGCTGGATTCCAGGCCGAGTAGATGTCCTAGAAAATATATTCGCGAGCAGTGCTATGCGATATTCTATTCGGGGCCATACCAAAACCAGATCCAATATCTCCACTCACCTGCTTAATCCTTATCCTTCAATACGGTATCTCATAGAATGTCGCACTTTCAGACGAACCATGGGGTCGAAAACTACGAATTCTAGCAAGCTCAAGAAGTAACAATCGGGCGCGGCACCGTGAGCATCACACAGAACAAAAAAATCTCTCGACGTGAAAAACTGTGTCCCAGCACTTAGCACAATTTTAATCTGAGTTTGTGAAAAGACTACTTCAAGGTTAAAACATTTATTTGACGACGCAACAAATTTTCTTAATTGAAAACAAAAGAATTTCAATCTACAACAACTTAGATGAGTGGCAATCAGGATTCAAGTTTTTTAATTAGGTGCATCAAGTTAATTTTTTAAAGTTTGATTAGCTATTCATCTCCAGGTGGCACTTGAAGACGATTTCAATTAGAATGATAATTAAATTGGGCACCAATTGAAATTTCCGTACTTGAAGTAAGCGAACAAAATTTTTTGGTGTGCTAGGTCTCTAAGTATAGGGGCTATCCCAAAACATAGGAACCGCATTTGACGGGCACCATCTTTCGACCAAACACCTCTTATGCTCCTAAGATCACGTTGTATATTGCTAATTTCCGGCACTAATTGAGAAGGATATAAAACTAGTTGCCGGGATTCTCTAGAAGCCAAGAAATTAAAGCCGGGCCACCCGCTCGCCGGCAGCCCTTCACTATGAGTCGGTGTCTCATATGGGGGCTATACGAAAATACTGGCATCAATCCGGGCACCATTTGCGCTATTTGTGATCTTAAGAATACTCTAGATTTTCAATTCTCAAGCAAATCGGCTAGAATATAGTCTCACACGGACCAAGCAATAAAAATTGAGTTCTGAGATCGGATCTAGTATGGCCGGTTATACCAACAAAACCCTGAGACGATACACCTCATTTCCGGGAGCGAACACGTGAGGGTTTGGCGGGTACCCAAACTTATCCTCTAGATTCCCAATTTCAGGCAAATCAGGGTGAGAATAGATGACGGAGTTTATAACAGAGGGCACCTAAGAATAAAAGAGAGGCGGACTCTGGCGCTGTATGTCAGTCGGTCCTCTTACGTTTCTTGTGCGCGTACCTACTCACATAAAACGAGGGCTGAGCGTACCCGGATGAGCGGACCTGCGATTTTGCGACACACCCTTTATGTCTCTAAATACTCTACCTCTAGAGTTTTTAAATCTTCAGGCATACTTTCGGGATAGAACAATAGCAGTTTTCTACGGCTGCTATTAGGGGGCCTATGTTTACCGAACAGATACCGATACGGACCACCTCTTTCGTACACACCGGTGTATCGGACCTTAAAATAACCTCACGATAGGATTAATCGCGGCAATGTGTCAGGCAAAATCGGGATAGGAAATACGTTATCTAGACGCCCGAAGAAAGCAAAACCCGGCCCTTGCGAGATGTCGTTCTACTCTATAGTGGGGCCTATAACCAAAACATGGATCGATGGCCAGACCATTTTGCGGACACACCTCGTTTATGCTCCAAAACACCTCGGCTAGATTTTCAATGTTCATGGAAAGTGGCAGTTGGACGGAAAATACGAGTAATTCTAGTGACGCCCAAGAAGAAAATCGGCTGCGGGGGAGGGAACGGGTTATAGTGGTGGGGCTATACGAAACACCCATGGAGCGGATGGGGCGACCCATTTTCTGTGGCAGCACGTCTTTTTGTATGTCCTCAGAGTACTCCTAGATTTTCAACCTTTTCAGGGCGACCTAAACTTGGATAAAATCGACGGTTTATTGAATTCCGCGAAGACCCGCCAAAATCCTTGGGTAATCGATCACTGTTTTACATTTTACGGTGACTTACATTCAAACCTCCGCCCATCGTTTCGTGCCGCCCTCCGTCACATCCGACCTGTGCGAACTGAAAGTACCTCCCGCATCTAATCTGCTACCCGCTTCGCGAACCCTTGAGTACCCTCTTGCGCTGCACAACACACCAAAAAGACGACCATCTGTGCCACAATTTCATTAGACGCGAGCGTACCACGTATGCGCCCATTTCACACCGATGTAAGCCTCGCTGTAGCGTCTATTAGCAACGAGCATACCCAGACAGGCACGACGTCTTTATAGCTCCCGGTTCTGGAAGGAAAGTCTGTCTTCCGGGCCTGGATCAAGGAACCTAATCGTGTATACCTTTTATTATAGTCGGTAGAGATCGAACATTGGATGTGTTATATAAAACCAGTAGTGGGTTATAAAAATAGTGGAAAAACCCCAGTGATACGAGCAGTTACCTTTTACTATTGATCTTAGGATGTTCACTCCTACCTCCAGAGCAAGGGCTTCCATTCAAAGTGTCCGTACGAGGTCGACAACAAACGTCGATTGGTTCGGTTTTTCAGACGAAATCTGGTACGAACGCCATCATATTTCACGACTATCAATGCTTGGACTTTAGTGCTGCTCTCTTCGCGGAGTTCACGCTGCTGCGGCGCGACGGTGTGCCGTTGTGAAAATGCTCGTTTGTTGGAGTCCGGGGGAAATGATTGGCAAAAATGGGCGCTCGGCCGGTGCAGGCGCGGGACGCCTTCCGAAGTGACGCAACTTAATTTTAAACATAGGGTGGGCTTGATACTAGGGAACAGTGCATGCCCAGGGCCCCGTCTGCACAGAGCTCTTAAGAGTGTGATCTCGTCAAGTTCAGGCAGTTTCCTTGGACCCGGGGCGTCGCTCCTGGCCGCAGCGGCGTGTCGGCCGCGTTCTGTGTAATTTTATTGAGATATATTAACCAATATATTTTTTTTAGATTTTTATTTATCTTTACCTGCATCCAATCGCTTTCTGATAGTTCTTGACAATTTTTGCTTAGACATGGAGTTCAGCATTTTTTCGAACAGGAATTGGCAATAATTTGCTACCATTTTACTTACGTGCGATTACCCTCGTTATTTATTCTATTTTGAAAACAAAACTCAAGTTACTTACGATTTAAAAATATGAAATAGTTGCCGAGTTATAAAAAATTTGAATTAAAAAAAACTTCGGCTGCTGCAGTGTAAAATAAGAAACCTTGTGTGCCTTAACGAAGAATCTATCGCAATAGGCTTGCAATAACCAATACTCAGCTTGTAGCCTATAATTGCGAAGATAGCCAAAACACTTCAGCGGTAGCTATTCTCTTACATTTTCCCCTATAAAATTGAGGGTTTCGTTGCCATAAAAACTAACTGTAGAATTTTTATTATATTGAATATTCTGCTTTGGTCTTAAATTGACGTTTTCGGTCAAAATATCATTCTTAACAGAAATATAATGTGAATATTTAATTTGGCGTAATAATTAATTACCCCAGGAATTTTTATTCTGTTTCGGTCATATTTGTCTGTTTCTTTATTGACCTTCTGTGTCCTCTATGATGTACTTGTCAGTACATAAGTAGATAGCACTGTGTCTTGTTAATTTTTGGCTCGCATAAATGGCTCGTACACTGACATAAAACAATTTATTCTCATACTAATCCCTAAGTCTCACATCATCATTTAGTAGAAAAAAACACAAAACTAACTTCGCCCTCTACAATAAATTAGTCAGCCAAGCACACAGAGTGATACGCGACAAGTAATAAAACAAATCCATCGCCGACTTCAATATTGTTTGTATTTCGCATAGGAATTTTTAACATTGTTGATCTTTCAAGTAAAAACTTAACAGGGAACTTCTATTTCATGACTCATACAACCATGCGGCTGCTATAACGCATCGTTGCACGTCATACTAGACCGTGCGTGCAACGCGGTGTGTGTTTTCGGCCATTACCCTCCCATATTTTCGTTCTTGCGCTTAAAGCCTGTGAAACTAGAAAAAGACTGGGCTCAAGAACACGTCACTTTTGCGGAGATACATAATCTGCAACATCTCTACCATCGTCATAACATGAAGACACATGCGGGCATGATAAAATGCACAAAGACGGACAAAAAAGTCTAGTATACCGTAGCAGTGCAGAATAAACACATGGTCTTCTTATAACACAAATACTAAAAAATATTTATGAAAGAATACCAGCCGACGTTAAACGATCAGACAAAAGACAATGGAATCATTTTTATACTTTTTTTATAGCTAAAAAGGTATGGTATTAAAGCTGAAAACTTATAATCCAGTAGTACAGAGATAATCATTTCAGTCGAGAGCAGTTTCAAACACGGTGGTGTTTGTCATGCTGACACGAAATTAACAACAAACACAATACAAGGTTGGTCATAAAAGAAACAGTTAAACACCGGGGCGCTCTACACAGAAAAAAAATTTGGCAAAAAAAATTTCGCAATTCTGACATTTTTACGAATTTTAAGACGGATTTTAAATGTCACGAACCTTAAATGCAGTCAGATCTAATATCTCAAAATAGAACAAAACTCAATTAATTTTTATCATACCTTGTTGAATTGCGTTGTTGATTGATTTCTATCAATGTCAGTTCATTTTCAATTTTAATTTCAATTTCATTTCATTTGTTCAATTCCATTTCAATTCGCATTTACAATTCATTTCAATTTCAATTTTCCATTTCCATTTTCAGTTTCATTTCAATTTTCATTTCAATTTCATTTTCAATTCATCTTCAAGTTGCATTTTTCAATGCTTCATTTCAATTCTTCATTTAATTCAATTTTATTCATTTCAATTTGTTCATATATTTCATTTCAATTTCATTTCCAATTTCATTCATTTCATTTGCTTCATTTCAATTTCATTTAGCAATTTTCATTTCATATTTGCATTGTCAAGTTTCATCTTCAATTTCATTTCAATTTTCGTTTCAATTTATCATTTCAATTTCATTTTGCCATTTCCATTTCAATTTCAATTTCAATTTCATTTCAATTTTCATTTCCAACTTCATGTTCAATTTTCATTTGAATTTTTCATTTTGAGATTTCATTTGAATTTTCCATTTGCAAATTTCATTTCAGTTCAGTTGCATTTTCAATTTCGATTTCAATTTCATTTCATTTCAATTTTCATTCAATTTCATTTTCAAATTCATTTCGAATTCATTCAATCATTCTCAATTTCATTTCAATTTCCATTTCATCATTTCATATTTCAATTGTCATTTTCAAATCTTATTTCAATGTTTTTTTCATTTCAACTGTCATTTGCATTCATTTCAATTTTCATTCATTTCATTTCAATTTCATTCTCAATTTCATTTCAATTTCCAATCATTCTCATTGACATGTGAATTTCATTTCAATTCTACCTTTCAAATTTCATTTCCAATTTCAATTTCATTTTCAGATTTATTTTCATAATTCATTTCAAGAGTTCATTTCAAGTTCATCGGGTTCAATTTGATGTTGAATCATCTCTTCTCGAATTTCGATCCTGTTCAATGTTCATTCAATTCAATTTCAGATTTCATTCAATATTCATTTCAATTTCATTCGCAATGGGTCTTGGTGACATTCATTTCAATTTCATTTCAATTTCAAATTCATTTCGAATTCATTTCAATTTTCATTTCAATTTCATCTTCAATTTCATTTCCAATTTCAATCATTTCAATGTCATTTCAGATTTCATTGTCTTTCATTTCATTCATATGTTCATTATTCAATTTCATTTCATTCATTTCAATTTGCAGGATCGGAAGTGCGTTCAATGGGTCATTTCAAGACTGTTCGATTGTCAGGATTTCATGTTCTAGATTTTCAGGTTCGGAATGTTCAGTTGTCATTGTCGAGGTTGGTCGAATGTTCATTTTCAATTTGCAGTGGGTGTCAGATTTGGCGAGGGGTGTGTCCCAAATGTTCGATGTTGTTCACATGATGATTTCTATCAATTCAGTTCATTTCAATTTTAATTTCAGATGTGTTATGGGGATTGTCGAGATTTTCAGTTTGTCGAATTTGAATTGTCGAGATCGAGTGTGGTGGCAGTTGTGTCAGGTGGTTGACTATTGTGCATGTTCAATGTCACTCTAAATCAATGTTGCAGATTTCAATTTCATTCGTTCATTTCAAAATTGCGATTTATTCAATTTCATTTCGAATGTGCATCCCTGGTGTCCAATTCATTTCAATAGGTTTGCGTGGTCGGTCAGAGTCAGTTCTCAATACCCTACTGCTCAGTGTGTGCCAATGTGCGATGTTGCAGTCATCCATATTTCGATGTGTTCAGAGGTTTGGTGATGGGGTTCAGATTCGCAGTTTCCAGAAGTGGGTCAGTGGTTTCAAGGAGGGGTGTTGCGAGTGTCAGAGTGTGTCGATGGTGTATACAGTTGCATTTGCAGAGTTTCTACTGGAGGTGGTTCAGGTGTTCGTCGGAGAGTGCGCAGTGGGGGGTGGTGCTCGAGGAGTGGGGGTGTGCGGATTGTTGGCGGAGGGGTTTCAGTTTCGATCACCTGTGTGTGCGAGGGTGGGGTGGGTTATGCGGAGGTTCAATTTCATGTTCAGGGTGGTGTCGAGGTGGGGGTGCGGATGGTGGTGCGGGAGTGGGGTGTGGTGGCGAGTGTGGGTGTGGGAGGTGTAGGAGGTGTGGTGGTGGGGCGGGGGATTTAAGGTGGTTGGAGGAGGGGGTGAGAGGGGTGTGGGTGACGGATTGTGCAGAGTGGGTTGGTGGAGGTGGTGGTAGGAGTTGGTGTGGGGAAGTTGTGAGATATGTTGGGAGTGAGGATATAAATAATATATCTTAAAGGTTTAATTTTAAGTGTTAAGTTTAGAGTGTGTGAGAGTAAATATAAGCTAAAGTGTTAAGCTGGTTAAGGTGTGTACAGTGAGATTTAAGTATAAAATAGGGAGTGTAGTAATTAATGTGAAGTGTGTAGGATTTAATGTGTAATTAGATGGGTTAGATGAAAAATTTATGATGTAATGAAGTTAATTTTGATAATTAATAATAAATGGTGAGATCCTTAATTTTAACTGTTAGATTTATTTAATTTGTAGATTTAAGTTTACATTGGTTAAGTTAGAGCTTAGTTGTGGTAGATTTTAGAGTTTAGATTTAAGGTTTGAAGGGGTGTGTGAGGAGTGGTAGGAGGGTTAAGTGAATTTTATATATATACGTAATTAAGTTAATTTAGATTAATAATAAATAATGTTAAGGTAAGTTGTGAGTTTAGATTTAAGGTTTGAATGGGGTGGTGTATATTGTAATTTTGAAGGTAAAGGTTTAATTAATTTATTTAATTTAATTTTAATTGTAATCTTAATTTAATTTAATTTAATTTAATTTAATTTATCTGAATTTAATTAATTAATTTAATTTCAATTTAATTTATTTAATTTAATTATATATATATATATATATATATTATATTTAATTAATTAATTGAATTTATTTAATTTAATTTAATTTAATTTAATTTAATTTAATTAATGTAATTGTAATTTAATTTAATTAATTTAATTTAATTTAATTTAATTTAATTTAATAATTTAATTAGATTTAATTAATTTAATTTAATTTAATTTAATTTAATTTTAATTTAATTAATTTATTTAATTTAATTTAATTTAATTAATTTATTTAATTTATTTAATTTAATTTTAATTTTTCAATTAATAACTTTAAGTTTAATTTGAATTTAATTTAATTAATTTAATTTAAATTTAATTTAATTTAATTTTAATTTAATTTAATTAATTTAATTTAATTTTAATTAATTAATTTAATTTAATCTTTAATTTAATTTAATTTAATTTAATTTAATTTAATTTAATTGTAATTTATTTAATTTTAATTTAATTTAATTTGAATTTAGATTTAATAATTTAAATTTAATTTAATGTTAATTTATTTAATTATTTAAGGTAATTTAATTTTAATTTAATGGTTATCTGTTAATTAATTTATTTAATTTAAATTTAATTTAATTTAATTGTAAGGTGGTAGATGTTAATTTGAGATTGTAATTTAATTAATTTAATTTGAATTTATTTATTTAATTTACTTTAATTTAATTTAATTTAATTTAATTTTAATTTAATTAATTTAATTTAATTTTATTAATTAATTTAATTTTAATTTTAATTTATTTATTTAATTTTAATTTAATTTAATTGTGAGAGTTGATTAATTTAATTTTTTAATTACATTTAATTTAATTTAATTTAATTAATTAATGTTAATTTAACTTTAAGTTTAATTTAATTAGATTGTAAGTTTAACTGTTAACGGTTTTTTTTTTAATTTTTAATTTGGAATGTTGAATTGTGAGTTGTGAATGTTAATGTAATTAATTTAATTTAATTTAGGTTTAATGTAGAGTTAATTTGAATTTAATGTTAAGTGTAATTTAGATTTAAAGAATTTAATGTAGATTTAATGTTAATTTAATTTAAGGTTTAATTTAGACTTTAATTTTAATTTAATTTAGAGTTTTAATTTAATTGATTTGAATTAATGTTAGAGTTTGAATTTGAATGAATTAAGTTTAAGTTGAAGGGTTGTGAGTTGTAAGTTTGAATTAAGTTAAGTTTAATTTAAGTTTAAATGTTAATTTAATTTTAAATTAAGTTTAATTTATTTGAATTTAATCTAATGTTAATTGAATGGTTAGGAGAGTTGTATGATTTGAGTTTAATGTTAATTTTAATGAATTTAATTAAGTTTAGATGTTAAGTTTTAATTTATGTTAATTTAATTTGAATTTAATTTAATTTAATTTAATTTTAATTGTAATTTTATTTAATTTAATTAATTTAATTTAATTTAATTTAAGTTTATTTAATTTAATCTTAATTTAATTTTAATTTAATTTAATTTAATTTAATTTAATTTAAGTTCTAATTTATTTAATTTAATTTAATCTTAATTTAATTTGAATTTAATTTAATTTAATTTAATTTAATTTAATTTATTTTTAATTTAATTTAATTTAATTTAATTTAATTTAATTTAACTTTAATTCTAATTTTTAATTTAATTTAATTATTAATTTAATTTAATCTATAATTTAATTTAATTTAATCTTAATCTTAAGTTTAATTAATTTATTTAATTTAATTTAATTTAATTTAATTTAATTTAATTTTCATTTAATTTAATTTGGTCTTATCTATTATAAAGAAATTTAATTTATTTTTAAATTAAATTTTTATATTTTAATTTATCATTTTTCCTATGCTTTGCTTATGCTATCGTTTCTCAATGCGAATTTTGTAATTATTTACATACGTTGATTTGTATTTGTTTTTATCCCGATAGTTTCGATTCGAAAGATAAAAAATTATCATAATTTACCCTTTGCTCGTATTCGCAATATAAAAAACACCCATCATGACAACAAGTCGCTTATAATAAGCATTTCTTCAAAATTTGCTTGGCCTAAATCTGCATAACAGCAAGTGGTTTTAGATATATAAATTGAAGGGTCGAATGCACATAGATAGATGAATGTTTAACCTAGAGCTGAGCAATGGTTAATGATGACTTTGAGACATCATCACCACAATTTAAGCCATTTCAGTTGGTTGTAACCGCATTTAGTTTAGTGGAGATTTTGCTGTCATTGGGCATATTGCCATAACGAGGCAACTTCAATATGGGTTAATATTTCCAGAAATGTTGGTCGTTAATCATTTATCCCAAAAAGCCTGAACAATCTTGGCAACACCATGGCCGTTAAATTCATAGACATTGCAAACATGGCAAATTGAAATTTCGGTTAACTGTTGTAGTCCTCTTACCATGAATGGACAAAATGTTATTTGATTTGAATCAAGTGAATGGTGGGAAGATTTAAATGACAAGTGGTTAAAAAATATACTAAAAGGTCAAATATGTTTATTTGGGATTTCTGTGTCTTTTCATTGCCATAGGAAAAAAATCTAGTGATACTTGTCATTTTGAGATTCTGTTTGTTTTAAGATATAATTATAAACAACTAAATATGGAGATAAATTATTAAATTATAAAAAATATGAAGATAATTATTATTTACATAGTGCATTGGCGCCCGATCATAGACTGCGATCATAGACTGGACAAATTTAAAACACTTTGTATTATTTCTGTTGGGTGTCATTAATATAAACAATGTTCGATATATAATAATTAAAAAGCTTGTAATAATAACTAATTAAAGTTTGTATGATAACCTTTCACTCTGGTGAATATCAATTTCAAAAAAAAAAAA
>PGFW01048297.1:0-12373 GCA_003123925.1 Haematobia irritans | reverse complement strand
ATTGGGGAGCTTTTTTCTTTGTGCTACTATGGGGAAATGAAGAAGAGAAATTTCCGAATACATTCATCCTAGGAATTTATTGTATGATGTTCGGGTGATGTTCTCTGGACAAGGCTGAATTCCCGTGGGTGTATATCCTCTTTTTTTTTGTTTTTGTTCGTTCAGTGATCCTTATACTGTGTCTCATTGTCGCAAAATGCACTCCTTTTCATGCACCTAAATGTGTAAGTTTTTTGCCAACCTTGTGGATATGCAAACTATCACATATGACAATCAAAACAACAGAAATGAAACATTTTCACTAAACATATAGTGGTGTACACTTAATTTCTGCTTAAGTTGTTATTAGATAAGCACGTTTATGTAGATATGTTCATCAAATTTAGTTGAAATAAAAAAAGGCCAACTAAAATAAATACAATTTCACGAAATGTTAAAAATTGCAAGTGAGGCAAACAGAAATGGGAACTGAATCTGACCAAACAAAAATAAAAAATTAAATTCCAAATGAACCATGCCATGACGTTTTTACAGTTTGTTCAGTAAAATACTACAAGGGTAATATGACACAAGCTAGGTCCCTATGTACGAAATTTTTATATTAATTTTTGAAGAAATAGTTCTAAAATTTTAAAAATTTCAAGTCATGTCTACAATTGATTCATCTGCACATCATTTTGTCACCCTACACTCAGAAAGAAAAACAACGGCAATTGATACTAATTTATTCCACTCTGAAATGTTGACAAAATTCTATCCAATAAAATTGACAAATTATATAAAATTTTGCCAAAGTTTTCTATAGAAATAAATTTGGAAACATAAATTCTATTATATATCAACAAATTTTTATTCGAATGTCGTCTTTTTTAATTGAAGATTTAGGATATAAGGATATGCTTGCAAATTTGCGCACTTTAAGGACAGCTATTTATGGTAGCCGACTATCAAACATTTTTCGGAAGTCTCATGATGTAGTTCATCGGTTTGGTTGAGTGAATTTACCCGAATTTATCTGATAATTGTTTGTAGTTTTGCCTCAAGAGGAGGGATGCTGATTGGAGTGAAATGTGGTAATTCCGAAAACAGCTGTACATCCCAATCATTCCTGCAGGTCTAAAAGGAACTTTGCCCAAGATAAATTTGACAAGCCTTATCTTCTCACCTCTGTTGAAATACAGCTTACACTTTTGTAGTATTATCAATGCATGTATTTAAGCTGAAATCAAAACAACAATTAACGATTGAAGTGAAACAACAATAACAAAACAAAACGAATGAAATAAAATTTTTGAACAAAAATTTCTATAGAAAATAAAAATTTTTAAAAATTTTCTTGGTGTGAAATAAAAATTTTGAAAAAATTTCTAAGTGAAATAAAATTTGAATTTTTTTTCTATATTTCTAGTGAAATAAAATTGTCACCAAAAATTTTCTTTTAGAAATTACATTGTTGGACAAATTTCCATAGAAATAAAACTTGGCAAAATTGTTCTAAAGAAATAAATTTGATTTAAAAATTCTCTAAAGAAATAAAATTTTCTAAAGTTTTCTATAGAAATAAAATTTTGACAAAATTTTCTTTAAAATAAATTTTGGACAAAGTTCTCTATGAATAAAATTTGACAAAATTTTTCTATAAAATACCAATTTTTACAAATTTTCCAACTACAGACAAAAATTTTTAAAATTTTCTGTGGAAATAAAATTTTTGGACAAATTTTCTATGAATTCAAATTTGGACAAAATTTCCGTATAGAAATGAAATCTGTAGAAAATTAAATTTTGCAAATTTTTATAGAAATCAAATTAAGACAAAATATTCTACAGAAATACAAATTTTGACAAATTTTCTATAGAAATGAAATATTTTTACAAAATTTTTGCATAGAATAAAAATTTTGGACAAAATTTCTATAAAATAAAAATTTTGCACAATTTTTATAAGAAAAATATTTGAAAATAATTCCATAAGAAATAAATTTGACAAAAATTTTTCTACAGTGAAAATAAAATTTTGACAAAAATTTTTATAGAAAATAAAATTGAAGAAAAGGTTTTCTATAGAAATAAATTTTAACAAAATTTTCTATAAAAATAAATGTTGACACAATTGTGTATTTAGAATAAAATTTTGGACCAATTTTCTATATGAAATAAAATTTGGGATAAAATTTTCTATAGAAATTAAATTTGACAAAATTTTTATGAGAAATTAAATATTCCATGGCGTATTTTGTTTTGTTATTGTTTGGTTTTGTCTTAATCATTGTTGTTGTTTTTGATTTCAGCTTAAAGACCATCAATTGTCTAAACTTACAAGTGTAGGCTTATTCAAACAGGGAGGAAATAAGTTTGCAAAATTTATTTTGGGCCAAACCACTATAGGAATGCAAGATTGTTATATGGGAACGCACGTTTTTCGGATTACCACATTCCTCATCAGCATCCTCTACATACAGCAAAAACTATCAACCAATTATCCGAATAAATTCAGGCAAAACATTTGACAAAATTTTCTATAATAAAATTTTCATAGAAAAATAGAATTGACAAAATTTCGATTAAAAAATAAATTTTTACAAAGTTTTTCTATGAACAAATTTTTTTTAAAATAAATTTTTTTGCCACAATTTGTTATAGAAATAAAATTTTGAAATAATTTCTATAAAAATAAAATTTTGACAAAATTTTCTATAGAATAAATTTTGAAAAAAAAAAATCTTATAGAAATAAAATTGGTAAAAATTCTTTATAGAAATGAAGTTTTTACAAAATTTTCTATAGAAATAAAATTTTGACAAAATTTTCTATAAAAAAAAATGTTGACAATTATTTTCTAAGAAATAAATTTCACTATAATGTTGCATAGGAAATAAAATTTTGACAACAATTTTGCGGTATGGAAATAAAATTTTGAAACAAATTTCTATAGAAATAAAATTTTTTGACAATTTTTTTATAGAAATAAAATTTTGACAATATTTTTAATAGAAATAAATTTAACAAAATTTTCTATAAAACAAAATTTTGAAATTTTTTTCTATTAAAAAGAAATTTTGTAACTTTCATCCATATGATGGCGACTTAACAGAACAAAACCTTTTATTCTCAAGAAGGAAAAGTAGTTGTCTTAAAAACGCGATTCATTATGAAAAACAAATCCATTTAATTTCAATTTCTAATCATATATGAGAAATTCCAGTCCTTTGTGGTTGTGTATTTAAAGATTTGATCCTTGTCAAAACTTTTGGCCGTTTAAATGCTTATTTTAAATTTACGCTATTTATTTTAAAGTCATTCCCCTGAAATTTACGAATGGAGAAGATAAAACCCGGTTTTTCTACCCATAGAAAAATTTTCTTTGCATACTTTAGGCGATATATTTTTCGAAGGAGAACTTTATGACAACATTAGGGGAAATTATCACTAATTATAATATTCGACTGTAATTTGATTATTGTTTTACGACCACCAATTCATATTTCGTAATATTTTACGTTACTTGGGATCAAAATTGTTTATTTAATATTTACAGTATAAATTGAAATGAATTAAAAAATTCACTTAAAATTCATTTTCCGTTCGAAAAATGTAAGATTTTTCAAATCCCCAAAACGGCGATATTAATATTTAATAATATTATCAATTACAAATTTATTGTGCCAGGTTTTTTGTAAATTAGTTAAATTTATTCAAACCAATGACATTTGATAATATGGCACTTTTTAAATTTAACCAATTAAAAATCAATTAAATTATGACGATGACATTTCATTCACATCATCATTATATTATGACTAAAACCATAATTATCATTAATGTCATGCAATCCATGCGAATTTTTTAACCCGAACATACATATGTAGATTCTTCTTTAGGCTTACCAATCCCACAATGGCCTTAACCCAATTACATTGAGCCCCCATTTCGTGTTTTCATGAGCGTTGACATAATCCCGAATTTTAATTGAAGACATGCCAGAAGATAACGGTTTAAAAAAATGCAAGGCACAATAAATTGACATAATATTCACTCTTCCAAAGGTCAACTTATCATACATAGAGAAGTAGACAAGAATATAGGTATGATCTACATAGATGTGTTACATCATTCTTTTTAGTTGAAAACAAAGACAATCGAGACGAGGAGATAGGAAATAACAGCTGAGGGTATCAAAAATCATTGAAGGCGGCCTACCAACCCGGTTAACAAACCGAAATAAAGAAGATTAAAGATATTCTAAGTCATGTATGAAAAGATGGTGGTGAAAAATGGATCAATTTGAAAATTAATTCTCATATTAATTTCAAATAAGTTCCCATAATTAATCCATTAATCCCACCGCCAAAGATCTACACTAAAGGGCTATTGGAAATTTAAGAATTATCCAGAATCGTTAGGAGAGTAAGATTGTCAAGTAAGTTGCTGCAATTTAATTAATTACTTATTGCCTTTCCTATTTTTGCGAAAAATTGTTTGCTGGGAAGACATCTCACAACAACGATCGATACCGGAAGTTAATTTAAAGTTTCAAGACATCATCAGATTTTGGTTTTGAAGATTTCAGAATTTTGCAAAATCAAGGCCCGGAATGAAATAAAAGCCTTTTCACATTGATCTGATATCAAATTCTATAGATTTGCCAAAATAAGAATTGAGAAAATAAAACTCGGGGAAAATTTAAACTTCTAGTTTTTTCTCAAGTTTATGATCTGTTTGCTTTCTATCACCTCCTTGAAGTTAAATCCGTTTATTACGGAGGGTTATCTCCAAACCAAATTTTCCATCTATTTTTATGACTCAAAAATCGCCAATTTCCAGTTTCAATAAAAATCGGATAAATATCACGGTGTCTAGAAGCCCATAAATCAAATCAGGAGATCGTCTGCTTGAAGGATATACCAAAACATGAACCGATTCTCATCATATTAAGCGCACCTATTTGAAAGGTCTTTAAAATACCTCTTAGCTTCCAATTTCTGGAGAATTGTATTAAATGCTGTGTCAAATGGTCTGGTTACATTCCTTTAGTCTGTTTAAATATTGACTCCAGGAACAGGAGGGTTTGCCAATACATTGCATTGTGCTTCTAGGTTTTAGTCCGTATGTTTTTTCTTGGGACTAACTCCAAAGCGGCTCTTTGACAAACTTCACCAATTAAGAAGCAAAGCAGCTTTAAAGCAATCTATAGACCTCTTGTCAGCAAATGCGATTAAACTTTAAATCTGTCCTTGGATACCATCCAGCATCTTCCGTCGGAGACTTGGCCCGTCCGGACCCAACATGCGATTCAACAATTTCCCCCCATTTTGCTTTGGAAACTATGGTTAGCCATCACAGGGCTATATTTTACAACTACGGCAAACGATATTTTGATCCCTTTTGGACGATGGCAGGCTCATCCGGTGATCGTTCCCTTTTTCCAAGCTTCAAGAATTCCTTCGAGCCATTTTTAGATCGCTTGTGTTAGTAGGTTAGGTGGCAGCCGATGTATCATGCTCACTTAGACTAAAGGGTCAAAATATTGTCAATATTAAAACTTGACGTATTTCTTTTCAATTTTGCATTTAAAAACTGAACACCCCTCATCTTGAAGGTGTGTGTGTGTGAAGAAATGTTGCTCCTATTTTATTTTTGGAATTCACTCTTCCAGGTTGTCAAAATGCCTCCAAGCAAGGAGAGCAGCGTATAAAATTTTGCTCGCGGCATCGCGAAAATCTGAGTACTCGCACCGCAAAAGCTGTGAAAAATCGCTAAAAAGTTGCCAAATCAACCGTTACAAACGAATTGTAAAGTTAAGGTTTGGGGAACGGTTCTCGACAGCCAGGAAGTTCTGGCTCGGGGGGGAAATTGAAAACCGAAGCCGCTGGAGACAGGCAAAGAGTAGTGCCGGTTTAGTTCAGCGAAACCCTTAACCTCTGCTTCTCCCGAGATGACCGAAAATAAGCTGGGTGTATCCGTGTACAACCGATGCATCAGCCAGGCCAAAAAAGCCCGGACTATCGACTTAGCAAGAAGGTAGTTGCACTCCAAATCGCGATGATAAACAAAATACGACGGCCAAAGCGCGCCTCTGTTATACGACATGCGACGAAGTTTTTGACTGCGTGTAATGGGACAACAAACACTCAAAAGCCAACTTACAAGCAGTTCCCGGACAGGAAGTTTTTACGGCAAAAGGCAAGGGGATAGGTAGCAGATATTTTCAAGCACATAAAACTGTCAAAATTCGAAAAAATATCTTTCTGGCAAGCCATCTGTACCTGTGCTTGAAAAGCCAGCATTTCATAGCTTCCGGGACTGTCAACCAAGAAATTTACGTGAAAGATGTTTGAATAAAAGTTGCTGCCTTTCCTGAAGAAACACGTTTGTTTCCGTACTGTTTTTGGCCGGATTTTGGCATTTGCATTACGGTAAAAAGGCCATGGAGTGGTCGCCGCCAACAACGTGCAGGTTGTTCCCAAGGACAAGAACCCTCCCACACGCCAGAGCTCCCCCAATTGAGAAATACTGGGCTATTTATCAAGCTGGAACCTTAAAGAAGACCAAAAAACTGCTAAGACGAGCAGCAGTTCAAGCAAACTGGCTTTCTGCGGCGAAGAAGGTGGACAAGCGTGGCTGTACAAAATCTGATGGACAGGTTCAAGCGTGAGGCCCGGCAATTCGGGATTTGGAAACAGCGAAAGCCTAACTGAATATTTTTCCTGAATTTTATACTAATTGAACTTGAAAAAGAAATTTAAACGATTAAATAAACGATTTCACCGATTTACACGCGTTTTCCCTTGACCAAATTTTGACCGTATCACCCTTTATTTGAACCATATGGGGAAATGCAGTACAAATACGTGCATATACGAGGAGGGGGAGATTGTCGATTATGCAGAACAAACATTTGTCAAATGTAGCCGAAGGGGAGAACGACGCAGGGAAGTGGAGAATGAGATCGATCATATCTCCCCACGAAACATAGTCGACAAAATGTTATGAAATGAGGGGCACTGGGAGGTTGTAAGTAGATATGCGGAAGACGTTCTTCGCAAGAAGAAGGCCGACATGGATGTAGCGATGCGATGAACGAAAGCGGGATTGCTGACCGCAGGACTAGAAGAGGATGGACATGATCCACTTATGGGTCCACCTCGAATAATGCGAGGTGCGAGGTAAAATTTTTCTTGCCAACCAACAGGGCGCGACAACCGGTACAAATATACGAGGAAGCAGAAGATTGTCCGATGATACAGAACACAAGCATTTCAAAATCCCTAGCCGAAGAGAGAAGACACAGGGACAGATGGAGAACTGACGATCGTCCTATCTCCCCCGAAACATATGTCGGATAAAATGTTACGAAATGAGAGGCACTGGGACGCGTTGTAAGCAGAATATGCAGGAAAACGTTTTCGCCAAGGAAGAAGGCCGACACATGAATGTCAGCAATGCGCATGACAAAAGCGGGATTGCTGACGGCAGGACTATGAAGAGATGACATGATCCACCATGGGGTCCACCTCGAAGTCAATGCGAGGGTGCGGATGGAAGAGTTTCTTGCCAACCAATCAGGGCGCGAACAACCCCAATTGAAAGACATCCAGCGACAAACGATTAGAGGCAGGTGGACACTTCGGCCATATAACAGTATATCCCAGTATATGGCCGAGACAGAAAAACACAGGCGACAGTTACAACTACATAATAACCCAGATTGCTAATCACATTCTTCCTTCTTTCCCTGAGTTCGGGATTGAGCGTAAATGTGTAGAGCCCAGACACCGAAATCCTATTCTGATTACCGGACCCCAGCACAATCCTGGAGACAGAAGTGTGTGCCATAACGGAATGTGTTAAGAGCCTCGGAAATAACACGAGGCCACAAAAGTGAACATTTTCACAGATTGCCAGAGGGCAATGATGTCAAAAGCAGACATTGGAATGCAAAAGCGAAAACTCGGACTAAGATCCTCATCATATGGTTGCCGAAACACGCCGGAATAAGGAAGAATATACCTGAGGTGGCAATATATGCTGAATGGGACATTTTGATGAAGATGGTCCTGGAAGGATGGGACCGCAGACCAGATACCAAAGAGAAGTAACTGCTACACCGATAGATCGAAGATGAGTTAGAGGTCGTGACTGGGCGTATATATGAAGCACCCAGATACCGAGATACTATTCTGATTACCGGACCTCAGTACAATCCTGCAGGAAGAAGTATGTGCCATAACGGCTCGGAAGTTACACGAGGCCACAAAAGTGAATATTTTCACTAATTTCCAGAGAGCAATGAAGTCAATGGTAGACATTAGAAGGGTCCGCATCATATGGGTGCAAAC
The DNA here is from genome assembly GCA_003123925.1 of Haematobia irritans. Taxonomy (NCBI): domain Eukaryota; kingdom Metazoa; phylum Arthropoda; class Insecta; order Diptera; family Muscidae; genus Haematobia; species Haematobia irritans. The sequence continues at coordinate 4,034 of PGFW01048297.1, read as the reverse complement.
TGACGAAAAAATCTCGGACACATAGAGAAGTGAACTTAGAGAAAACGAAGTCCATATAGCCCGAGGACCGAATTGAATGAATAGGCACTGGGACACAAAGCGATGTGGACTAATGCAACAGTTGGAAGGTCAACGAAAATACTATGTGACCCAAATCAAAAAAAGATTGAAGAACTACCCAAGGAGAGTAAGACGACATTCTGGAAGATGGTGCGAATAGGCGAAATAATGACCGCGAGCACCTGAATTGGGAGGCGTATTATGTGTCTAATAAGAGCACCAGAGGATGTGTGCGCGTTTTGAGGATGATGAGACCTGGGAACACCACCGTTGTCACTGCTCTGCCATTACTAGGTACCTTGTTGGCAAATAGGGACTGGAAACAAATTAGGGTATTCGTTAGAGGTACAGAGTTTCTTGAATAAAAGATGTGTGCCATGGAAAGAAGAAGTTAGAGCGAACAACAAACCAAATACTGGCTTCGGCGTATATTAGCCGACATGAGACATGGCATCCTGAATCCTCTTTTCAACTTAACATAACCTAGATGTTAGTACCTAGAGTTTTCCTTTAGAGACTTTTTGTCCTTCAGCTTCGAATAGGAGGATGTCTTTTGAGGATGATGAAGAATTGGAACACTACTTTTGTCTCTGATCTGTCACTACAAGGAACCCTTTCGGTGAACAGGTGATTCGGGGCCTGGACCAGCTGGCAAACAGGGTCTGGAAACAGATTAGGGAATTCGTTAGAGACACACAGAGTTTCTGGAATAAAAGACGCGTACGATGGAAAGTAGAAGTTAGAGGGCACAACATCCCTGGCTTAGGTGTTTGTCAGCCAACATGAAATAGGGCATCCAGAATCCTCTTTTCAACCTAAGGTAACCAAATCTAGACGTTGGTGCTGCTGAGAGCCTTCAGAGATTTGCTGGCCTTCAGCTCCGATCATTAAATCGTCTTTATTGGTTGCTAAAAGTAAGCTCGCACAGAATTCAGTTTGGAATTTGAGATGAACTTCCTTTTATTCTCACTGAGTGCTGCCCAATTCCATTCCTCATGTTTATAGCTTAGTCCGAACAGCGTTTCTCATTCCGGTGAAACCACTCACTCATAAGTGTCACCAGCATTACGGAGAGAGGATAATCTACCGCTGAAAAATATTTGGCGTCCGCTCAAAACTGGTATTGAACCCACAACACTTTATATACAAGGCGGACATGCTAACATTGCACCACAGTATTTGATCCCAAAAAAAAAGAACAAGTATATACGGCCGTATGTTCCGGCTAGGCCGAATCTTATGTACCTCCACCATGGATTGCGTAGAAACTTCTACAAAAGACTGTCATCCACAATCGAATTACTTGGGTTGTGGTATCTTAAACTTCTTAACATCGTTTCTTATAATGGTGATTTAGTCTATCGTGGTATATATTAGACAAAAAAAGTATGTATAGTAATCTACACAATAATTCGATCGATATTGGACTTTTTTGCACGGGGTAACGTAGAGAGCCTGAATTGAAATATTGGGGGTCGGCTTATATGGGGCGCTATATACAATTATGAACTTGATATGTACATTTTTGTGTGAATTGCGGATCGGATTTATCTGAGGGCTATGATATATATATAGACTGATATGGACCCTAGTTACGACATGGTTGTTAACTGGAATATACTAGCTAATGTACCAAATTTCCACTCGACATCGGATGAATTTTTGGCATGGTTATTACGATACCACGTGAGCCAAATTTCAACCAGAATCGGATGAATTTTTGCTTCTCCAAAAGGCACGGGAGATCAAATCTTGGGGATCGGTTTATATAGGGGCTATATATAAATTATGGAGCGATTTCGACCAATTTTTTGCATGTGTGTTTGAGGTCATATATCTGACAGCCCCACGTAACCAAATTTTCAAACTGAATCAGATGAATTTTGGTCTTCCAAGAGGGTCCGAGGTCAGAACTTGGTGATTCGGTTTATATGGGACTAATAGTAATTATGACGCGATGTGGACCCATTTTTTGCATGGTCATTAGAGACCATATATAGCAACATGGTACCAATTCAGCCGGAATCCGGATGAAATTTGCTTCTCTTAGAGGCTTCTAAAGCCAAATCGGGGGATCGGTTATATAGGGGCTATCATATAATTTATTGACCGATGCTGGACCAATTTTTGCAGCAATTGTTAGACCACATAACTTACACATACCTCGTACCAAATTTCAGCGCGGAATCGGAAGAAATATGCTCTCTTAGAGTTTCCGCATGCCCAAATTTGGGGATCGTTTATATGGGGCTATATAATAATTATGGACCGATATGGAGACCAATTTTTGCACAAATTGTTATAGACCACATACTTACACCATTACCAAATTTCAGCCGGATTCGGAAGAAATTACTCTCTCTAGAGTTTCCGCAATGCAAATCGGGGGATCGGTTTATATGTGGGGCTATAATATAATTATGGATCGCATTTGGGACCAATTTTTGCGTGGTGTTAAAGATCATATGCTGACACCATGTACGAAATTCAGCCGGATCGGATGAATTATGCTTCTCCTTAGAGGCACGCAAGCCCAAATCGGGGGATCGGTTATATAGGGGCTATATACTAATTATGGACGGCGAATGTGGACAAATATTTTCATGGTTTTAGAGACCATAATACTTACACCATTAACCAAATTTCAGCCGGATCGGATGAAATTTTCTCTCTTAGTGGGATTCGCAAAGCTCAAATTTGGGGGTCCGTTGATATGGGGGCTATACGTAAAAGTGGACCGACTATGGCCCATGTGCAATACCATCGACCTACATCATAAACAACTACTTGTGCCAAGTTCAAGTCGATAGCTTGTTTCTGTTCGATAGTTAGCGTGATTTCAACAGACCGACGGAACGAAGGGCATGCACAAGATCGACTGCAGAATTTCACCCGCGACCAGAAATCATAATACTTTATGGGGTCTTAGAGCAATATTTCGGTGTGTTACAAACGGAAATGACAAAGTTAATATACCCCCATCGCTATTGGTGGATGGGTATGAAAACAGAGGCTTCATTGAAAAGCTGTAATATATTATACTATCGCATCAGAAGAACTGTCCAAATTTATATACGCGACTACATTAAGGTTAAGGCTTCTGCAAATATAGTAAAGCCGTCTGTAGATCGGCACGCGGGTAAGTAATCAATTGGATATAGTGCTGAGTTTTGGACCAATACACACCCACACACAACGATTGGGATTTAGAAATTTTTCGATTTCCTAAACAATCCATATATTCTTTTTTTCAGTGTATGCAGTTTTTTCCACAGGAAAAAAGCTAAATGAACGGCTGCTTGAATTTGCCAATGGTTTGAGAAAATTCCAGAAATGTTCGTCTCTTTGTATTTTCGGAACTCATCAACAATTACCTGGTGCATCAACAAAGAACTGTGTGTATGTATGTGACCATAAATGATTGTGAATTGAGAGTGCAAAGGTAAGAATGTCCTTCAATATTTTCAGCATAAAGGATATTTTCCCATTTTAAGATTTTGTAAATGGTTCAAACAGTCATATGTAACTGTTAATATAACCTGATAAGTAGATTATGGTGAACTTATTCGCATACACAAACTTGGTTTTCCACGAAAAAAGTCATCTTTTTCGTAATACTCTTCAGTATACTCCATTGTTGCTTAAACTGACAATTGAACTGCAATGGCAAAAACCCAGAAGTTGACATAAACTCAATATCTTTACAAAGTTTTCGGTCGCAGAAAATACATGCTCACCATCTATGAGTGTTTTGAGAAGCAAAAACCACAACTTTTATGGGTTTCACCAGGAAATTCATAGTGATGTGAAGGCAATAGAAAGGAAAGAATAGAATAGAAAATGTTCTGTTGCAATACTTTTAAGGCGTCCTTTGGTCGCTTGAAAAACTTTTGGTATGGTAGAGCGAACAAAGTTCAGTACATAGTATTGAATGTGTAAACTCGATTATCGATGGTTGCATTCTTTAATATTGA
>PGFW01048287.1:18805-29815 GCA_003123925.1 Haematobia irritans | reverse complement strand
AAGATTTCGCAAACCTAAATTTTAGGATGCGAAATTTACAAAACATTAAGGAAAAATTTCATTAAAATAATGATATTTTAATTAAAATAAAATTTATAATCTTTGCTTCAAACATTTTTTTCATGAAATTTAGGACACAAAATTTTGTAAATTTGCGCCCTCTGTTAAAGTCGCATGTCTTTGAACTAAGGCTAATTTTCCTTAAGTAAAAGAAACACATTTTTGATTTAAAGAAATTGTCCTTAAATTAACTAATATATTGAAACTTTAGATTTAAGATAAAAACGCTTCAAATATAGGCTAACACTTATTTTGAGGATTTAGCGTCTTTGGTTTAAAGTTTTTTTATACCCTCCATCATAGGATGGGGGTATATTAACTTTGTCATTCCGTTTGTAACACATCGAAATATTGCTCTAAGACCCATAAAGTATATATATTCTGGGTCGTGGTGAAAATCTGAATCGATCTAAGCATGCCCGTCCGTTGAAATCACGCTAACTTCCGAACGAAACAAGCTATCGACTTGAAACTTGGCATAAGTAGTTGTTATCGATGTAGGTCGGATGGTATATCGGGCCATATCGGTCCACTTTTACGTATAGCCCCCATATAAACCGATCCCCAGATTTGGCTTGCGGAGCCTCAAAGAGAAGAAAATTTCATCCGATCCGGCTGAAATTTGGTACATGATGTTGGTATATGGTCTCTAACAGCCATGCAAAAATTGGTCCATATCGGTCCTTAATTATATATAGCCCCCATATAAACCGATCCCCAGATTTGGCTTGTGGAGCCTCTAAGAGAAGCATATTTCATCCGATCCGGCTGAAATTTGGTACATGGTGTTGGTATATGGTCTTTAACAATCATGCAAAAATTGGTCCACATCGGTCCATAATTATATATTAGCCCCATATAAAACGATCCCCAGATTTGGCTTGCGACCTCAAAGAGAAGCAAAATTTCATCCGATCCGGCTGAAATTCGGTACATGATGTTGGTATATGGTCTCTAACAACCATGCAAAAATTGGTCCACATCGGTCCATAATTATATATAGCCCCATATAAACCGATCTCCAGATTTGGCTTGCGAAGCCTCAAAGAGAAGCAAATTGCATCCGATCCGGCTGAAATTTGGTACATGGTGTTGGTATATGGTCTCTAACAACCATGCAAAAATTGGTCCACATCGGTCCATAATTATATATAGCGCCACATATAAACCGATCCCCAGATTTGGGTTCCGAGCCTCAAAGAGAAGCAAAATTTCATCCGATCGCCTGAAATTTGGAACATGATATGTTGTATATGTCTCTAATAACCAATGAAAAAATTGGTCCACATCGGTTCATAATTATATATAGCTCCCATATAAACCGATCCCCAGATTTGGCTTGCGAAGTCTCCAAGAGAAGCAAATTTCATCGCAACCGGTTGTAATTTGGAACATGGTGTTAGTATATGATCTTTAACAAGCGGTGCCCAAATTGGTCCATATCGTCCATAATTATATATTAATATCACGTAAATATTTTTTTCAGTGTAGACAAGATGCTTCAATACTTTGTCAACATTTTATACCTACACAAAATTTTATCTCTATAGAAAATTTGTGAAGTACCTCTTAGTAGGAGAGGAATATTTTGTAAAATATACGAAAACATCAAGAATTATACTACTCTACCAAACAGTAAAAAATCTTTAATTTTTGATTGATTCTACTGTTGCAACCGTGATTACAACGCAAACCAAAGGCACTGAAAATCCACAGTAGGTTAGTAGTAGGCTATGAAGAAATTCTACAGGAAGCTCTTTAAAAGGACAATGCGAACTAGATCTACGGAGGACTGGGATGCCTACAAATATAATTTGAGAAGTTATAAGCGAGAATCGAAAAGGGCTCAACTGAATCTTTGGTCTTAATATTGTAGCAGCATCTAAAGCAATTCTGAGCCTTCCAGGCAGAACATGTGCTACGAATGATTCGTTTGTTTGTCCTGTCAGAGTTGTGGTGCTACTGCCCTTACACCACATTGAATGTTGGTCTGAAATTCTCATTAATTTTAAGGCCATTGTTTGGGTATTGCTGTGGTTCTAAATGACCTCATATTCATTCCAGGTTTTGTTTCATTTGACATTCAATCCCAGCGAATAAAAGAGCTACAACAAAATAGTTTGAATCCACAACATGTGATTGGAAAGTAGTGTCAAATTGGGCAATATCCAATAAATTTAATGTAAAAATAACCAAATCCATTTTTATTCTTATTCTCTAGATGTTATCGCAGTATTTTGCCTTAACTAAGTCAACACAAGTTTTTTCGAAGGATAAGATAATACGATAATCCGTCTGAAAAAAAAATCTAAAGGATTTGAAATTATTATCATTCTCTACATCTTCTAGGCGAATTTCAAAAAAATTTTTGTCGTAAAGAGATATCTCTCTTCTCAATATACCGGAAATTCCAGCTTCCTATTTCAACTGCATAAAAACAGTCTATTTATTTTTTTAAAATATAAAAAAAAAAACAAATATATGTATATATAAATTATTTAAATGAGTTTTTATATGTATTCCCTGAGAAATAGAGAACTCTGTTAGTAGATAGCATCAGGTTTCGCTATAGAATTTAATGACATTTGTCTTGAATCTATGATTGTTTCGTATGATTTGAATGTGATTTTGGAGTTGGTTCCAGTGACGGATAGTTCGTATCAGGAAGTGTTTTTCAGATAGGTTAAGTGCAGCAAATGTGGTATAGGCTGGTAATGTGGTATAGTAGCTTTTTTCTCTATCTAACAACATACGAAGAACTAAACCAAGCTGAATAGATTGTGGCTGTCAGAAAATGAAGCTATCAATGATCAATTTGATTTTTGCAACTCTTTCTTTGTGCCAGTTGAAAGAATTCACATATTGACGCCTGCTCGAAGTTTTTTTTTTTCGTGTTCTTAATCATTTCGTTTTTGTGAAGATATATTTTAAATTTATTAATTTTCGGATGTAAATAACTGACGAGTACTAAATAAGCATAAAATGTATGCAATTGCGTTCCACATATTGCATATATTTTTTTTACAAAAAAATCTACATTATGGTGTACCACATTACCTGCACATTTTATGAATCCATGCTTAATGTGTTTTTTAATAAATTAATAAAATTAGAAACCCATAAATTTATGGGTTTCTAATTTTTCGCTCATAGTTGCGTGGATGGCTAACACTAGTAAAATGAATGTGGTAAAATCTTAGCCTCGTCGCAAGAAAAACAAAAAATTTGGCTTTCGAAAAACAAATGGGTATACCACATTTGCTGCACTTACCCTAAACTACGACGATGGCTTAGTTGATATAACAGTTCTACCCAGACAAGATCTGGCAAAATTCAGTTTATTGTATAAGTATGTTGGCTTGCCTGTGCTTATTATTTTACATTTCCTTACAAATAAATCAGTGAAGGAACCCTACGGGGAAAAATTTGTGAAAATTGCTACTAACGAACCTATCGCAGCACTGGTACAAGTGCTCCCGTTTGTCGCAATTTTTAAATTTTTATATAATTTATTGAATTTCTATACAATCTTGATATTAAAATCTTATTGGATCTACCCATTTTCTCAAATATACATATCAGAATACTCTATTGTTCTATATGTTCCAAATGTCTATGGGATAATCCTACTATGTTAAGTTGTCGTAGGACGTGTCCCTTGGAATGAGTCCAAGACATGTCCTAATGTCTAAATTTACGCCGTCAATGAAAACCCCATATTAAAGTGGCCGGTCCCTTCCATATGGTTTGACTAGAACTAGGACTGGTCCATACACACCAGGTACTAGTCCTATACCGATCCTGGGGTTGATTCATGTACCGTAGGGAAAATATTTAAAAGTTCTTAAAAAATTTTGTATTTATTTGTTTCTATATCTCGAACACGGGAATTAGGCTTCACCCGAACATATACCGAAAAATGAAGCACCGTCTAATTTTTATACCCACCACCATAGAGTGGTGATGGGGATATAACAAGTTTGTCATTCCGTTTGTAACATATGTTGTTCCGACTACATAAAGTATATATATTCTTGATCATGGAGAAATTTCAAGACGATATAATAATGTCCGTCTGTCTGTCGTAATCACACTACAGTCTTCAATAATGAAGCTATCCTGCTGACATTTTGCACAAAATCGTATTTCGTTTGCAGACAAGTTCGAAGATGGGCTATATCAGTAAAGATTTTAATGTATAGCCCCATACTAACCGAGCCCTTGATTTGGGGTCTTATGTTAGGTTAGGTTAGGTGGCAGCCCGATGTATCAGGCTCACTTAGACCATTCAGTCCATTTGTGATACCACAGTGGTGAACTTCTCTCTTATCACTGAATGCTGCCCGATTCCTCCTTTTTATAGCCGAGTGAACCACTTAGAGAAGCTTCGAAACACTCAGAAATGCCACCAGCATTACTGAGGTGTGATATTCCACCGCTGAAAAACTTTTTGGTGTTCGGTCGAAGCAGGAATCGAACCCACGACCTTGTGTATGCAAGGCGGCATGCTAACCATTGCACCACGGGTCCCTTGATTTTGGTTTCTTGAGCGACAAAATCAAGTTATCTTTGAGCCGAGCAGCTGGATACGTCCATAAGTAAGTGTTGCCGAATATAGTGCGTATCGGTCCATGGTTTGGTTATTGCCCCACCATAGGCGATCTCTACATTTTTATAGATTTGCCTCAAATTCAATTATCTGGAGGTATTTTAGGACGGCACATAAGAACACCGAATATGATGCGTATCGGTCTACGCTTTGATATAGCGCCCATACACACAAACATTTTTTTCTGACTCAATCACGAAAATAATTGGTCCAATTAATTTTTTGATTGAAATGTCTTCAATCACGAAAACGATAGTATCAATCACACTTTTAATAGGGCACAAAAAAGGTACTTGATTAAAAATTAATTGATTTCATCAGCAAATTTCAATTAATTTTTTAATTGATTTATTTAAAAATGTAATTGATGTTGATTTCTAATCTCAACTAAATTTTTCAATAAAAACGTATCTATTTTCAAGTACTTTCTCAACTAACTTAGTGTTTTTAGTTTGATTAAATAATTTATTGTTTGAAATAAATTTTTAATTAAAAAAAATGTCTATTACTTTTTTAGTCTTCAGAGTTTAATTTAAAAAGTTTGTTGTTATCAATGAAATTTTAATTAAAAAATTTAAAAATATTTAACCATTGACTTAATTAACTTAATGTTTCCATCTTGTTTCAAAAGTTAATTGTTACACACAAAAATTTTTTTTTTCTGATTCAATCACGAAATTAGTTGATTCAATTAATTTTTAATTGAAATCTCTTCAATCACAGAAATGATAGTATCAATTAAAAAATTAATTGAAGGTCAATTAGAAAATTAATTGATCCAATTAAAAAATTAATTGATACTATTATTTTTGTGATTGATTTTTGTTTTAATTTTAAAAAATTTGTTGAATCAATTAAATTTTTAATTGAATATTTTTTAAAACTCAATTAAAATTTTAATTGGAAAAATTTTCGTGAATTTTTTTTTTGTGTGTATCAATTAATTTATTAATAGAAAAAATGTTCAACTTTAATCATTTTTTTAATTCGAAATATTTTTCTGGTGATATTTTTTCTGTGCATAGTCCGATCTCCCGATTTGACTTCTTGAGCGTCTAGATATTCGAAATTTTTCCGCTTTGCCTGCAATTCAAAATTGGGAGGTAGTTTGGGTCCCGAAAAATTTGTAGCGAGTATGGTCCATTTGGTATAATCCCCATGTATTAAGTCTCCCGATTTCCATGTGTTGGCAGATATTCTGCCAAGAAAACACCTGAAATTCTATATATTTTCGAAGAGTTTTCGCAGGAAACAATTATATTATTTGATTCATGGTGGTGGGTATTTAAGATTCGGCCCGGCCGAACTTAAATTCGTATTTATTTCAATTAAAAAAGTCTGACAAGATATAGCTTTCCATTCCATGCAAATATCACAAAATTATGTACTTGTTTCAATTTTAAGACCCCTGTGGAACAACATCCAATTTTTTATGCTGGGATGTGAATGGCCTGTGTTCGATTACACTGCGATAATTGTGAATGTATTTACTGGCGTAGATGAGTTCCTTTTGCATCCACATCTCATTTTGTGCCCACATAGGCACTCTTATGTCAATATCCTGCTTGGCAGAGGTTTGTGAGGGGTTTTCTGCTTTGTCAACTATTACAACGATAATCGAAATTTTGTGAACATTTGAAGACTTTTTGTACTATGTGTGGAAACTTTTCAGGGCACTTAACATGTAGTCACAGCAATTTAATTGATTTCTTTTTATCGCGCAACATTATACATGAAAAACATTTAAAGTGTTTTATGACACAGAAAAATAATTTAGTAACTCGTAATTTACGGGCAAGTTTTGATGGGCTATTAATTTTAGGCAGAATAAATCAACTTTACAGAAAATTTTTCGATTTTGCAGCTTCTTTTGACTACTTAAGACGAAAAAGTAATCTCTGAAATGTATAGCAGTAGCAATTGTTCCAAGTACCACGGAGCTATCAATTTTGCCACAGGTAATAGCGAATCATGATATTGGACTGTGATTGACGTTAGTTGATTAGAACAAAAATTTTGTAAATTTTCGGAGGACCACTCTTTGTATTCTTTTCGTACTTCCTTTTGTGTAGCTTTAAGTAAAAGGACATGGACTTCATGCTTGCGAATTATTTCTTCCAGGTCAATAGACTACACCGACAACCTTTTCCAAATTGTCTTTATATAATGGTGTACTTTTGTTTTTTACATTTTAAATTAGTTAAAAAAAAATTGCTTAAAGTTCTTCAGAAATAGTCTGAAATTACAAATATTTGCGTAATTTTTCGTTCAAGTAACGAAAATTTTACTACACGTATTATAAATAGTTTCTATACGACTGACGCGCAAAATGAAAATCGTGTGTACCTGCTCAATGTTTTTATAAAATTCGTTTCGCTGCAAAAAAAAATAAAAAATTAAGAATGGTCACAAAAATAATGTAACAGTTGGCTATAAGATTGGCGTCGTCCTAGTATTAAATGCATATTATTTTTATATAGTACCAATCTTCAAATGATTTCTGTGTCAAATTTGAACGTCTGTGAAGTCAATTAGTTTGTGAGAATGGAGCGTCTTTTGTAAGCAACTTTTGTTACTGTAGAAACAAAAAGTGGAAAAAAGGAATTTTCGTGTTTTGATAAAATACTGTTTTCTGAAGGGAAAAAATACAGGTGGAAAAGCAACCAACTTGGTGTTGATAATGAGTTTCCGGATCTGCCCAGGCGGAAATCAACACATAATTGTTTAGGTATCCAAAATTCTAAGCGTGCGTGAAATGAAGGCACGGAGGACGGATGAACGCAGTGGACGCCCGAAAGAGTGAGCTGTTACGTACGAAAATATCAGAAAAAATCACAAAATGATTATGAATGACCAAAAATGAAGTTGATCGAGATAGCAGGAGTCCTTAAGATATCAAAGGAAAACGTGCGTGGTCATATCATTCATTCAATATCTTGGATATATTGCGCAACTCTGTGCAAAAGTGGTGCGCGCGAGGCTCACCATTTGGACCAAAAAACAACAACGGTTGATGATTCTGAGCCGCGTGTTTGCAGCTTGTTAACTTCGTTAATTACACCCGAGTTTTTTCCTCGATATGTGAAATGGATTGAAAACATGGCTCCATCACTTCACTCCTGAGTCCAATCGACAGGTCGGATTTGAGGTGGACACGCGACCGACCGTGACCCGTCTTCCGTCAAGCGTGGAAAAGACTCAAAAGTCTGGCTGGCAAAGTAGATTGCGCCTTGCTTTTTGGGTATGCGCATGGAATAATTTTTAATCAATTTCTTAGAAGGGAAAAACCATCAACATTTATTATTCATATGGCGTTATTGAGCGTTTGAAGCGATCGAAATTCGCCGATCCTAACGACGCCATATGAAGAAGAAAAAGGTGTTTGTTCCACACAAGACAACGCACCGTGCTACAAGTCATTGAGAACTATCGGCAAAAACTTCATGAATTGGCCTATCGGAATTGCTTCCCCACCCACCGTATCTCCAGATCTGGCCCCCGACTTTTTCTTTTGTCAGACCTCAACAAAGATTAAGGTTAGCGTTAAAGTTGCAGCCGATTAAGATTCAGCGTCACTTAGACTATTTCAGTCCATTGCGTTTCAAAAGGATCTCGCAGTGGAAATAATTTTGCGCTGCAATGAAGAGGTAATCGCCACGAAACTGAGGCCTATTTTGAGGCAAAAACGAGGAATACTTTACCAAATGGTATAACAAAAAATTGGAGGTCGTTATATATCGTTGTATCGCCCTTTCAAGGCGAACTATGTTGAATAATAAAAACAAATTTTGTAAAAAAAAATGAGTTTTCTTTGTTAGGCCGGGCGATGAAAATAATCATTTTCATCGCCTTTCAAGTCTGCAAATCTTCAGTCAAATCGCGTTTCAGATTTAAGATATAGCTTCTTCATATATATGTATCGCCCGATTTTTCCCAAATTTGGCCACAACACCCTTATTATCAACGCATCTTACTCAAAGTGGCTTAAATGTAATTTTCTAATAAGCACTGATATTCCATCCCTACAAAATTCTACGAATTCCTAGAGAATAACAAGTATATACGTGCCGATCAAGTTCGGCCAGACCGAAGCTTATGTTACCCTCCCCATGGATTGGTAGAAACTTCTTCTAAACACCGCCATCCACCAATCGAATCACTTAAGTTGCGGTAACGCTGCGATGGCAAGGTGTAATTCTTAAACGCCTCCTAACACCGTCTTCTAAAATTGTAATGTAAAGTGGTATATATTTAAATCAAAGACAGACGATCAAATACGTATGTAATTCAGTCTGACAAAATTTGATTAGGCATAAAATTTTGACAAGAATTTTCTACAGAAATTAAAATTTTAACAAAGATTTTCAACAAAATTTTCTACTAGAGAAGAAAATGTTGACAAAAATCTTCTAGAGAAATAAAATCAAATCTTGGTAGATTATTATTTGGCTCGAGTGCAACCTATTGATAATGAGACCAATTAAAATTTTAACAAAATTTTCTTATAGAAATACCATTTTTTACAAATTTCTATTAGAAAATAAAATTTTTTGACAATGATGGATAAATATTGATTATGAAACGAATAAAATTTTAACAAAATTTTCTATAGAAAATAAAATTTTAACAAAAATTGCGTAGATTATTTTTGGTTCGAGTGGCAACCATTTGATTTACGAAACCGCATATGCTACCAATTTTGTGTGATTGGAGGTTCGGCTATATATAAACTATTAGGACCGATAAGGACCAATTTTGGTATGGTTGTTAGCGGCCATATACTAACACCACGTTCCAAATTTTAACCGGATCGAATGAATTTTGCACCTTCAAGAGTTCCGGAGGTCAAATTTCTGGAGAACGTTTTACATGGGGGCTATATATAAATATGGTTGACCGATATGACAATTTGGCACGGTTGTTAAAGATCAATATGCTAACACCATGTTCCAAATTACAATCGGATTGGATGAAATTTGCTTCTCTTGAGGCTTCGCAAGCCAAATCTGGGGATCGGTTTATATGGGGGCTATATATAATTATGGACCGATGTGGACCAATTTTTGCATGGTTGTTAGAGACCATATACCAACACCATGTACAAAATTTCAGCCAGATCGGATGACATATGCTTCTGTTAGAGGCTCCACAAGCCAAATCTGGGGATCGGTTTATATGGGGACTATATATAATTATGGACCGATGTGGACCAATTTTTTCATGGTTGTTAGAGACCATATACCAACACCATGTACCAAATTTCAGCCGGATCGGATGAAATATGCTTCTGTTAGAGGCTCCACAAACCAAATCTGAGGGTCCTTTTATGGGGGCTATACGTAAAAGTGGACTGATATGGCCCATTTTCAATACCATCCCGACCTACATCCAATAAACTACTTTGTGCCAAGTTTCAAGTCGATAGGTTTGTCTTCGTTTCGGGAAGTTAGCGTGATTTTCAACAACGGACGGACGGACGGACATGCTGATAGATCAACTCAGAATTTCACCACGACCCAGATTAATATATACTTTACTGGTCTTAAGCCATATATTTCGATGTGTTACAACACGGAATGACAATGTTAATATACCCCCATCTATGGTGGAGGGTATAAAAAATGTGTACCCATATGCTTTAGATAAATAAAGTTTCTAAGTCCACAATATCTTAGAATTTATTAAAAAATAATCAAATTTTGACAATTTTTTTTGATTTAGATATAGCCCCCATATTTATCATACGCCCGATACTGCACATATAATCTTATCTTTACTTCGTTAGAATTATTATGTTTTTGGAGAAAGTTTCTTGCGTAACGTTATTTACAATGAAATTAATAAACTGTGGGGAAAAACTATATGCACAATGAAGCGATGAAGATTTACCTAAATTCGTACTACTCACAAAATACGTGATTATCTTTTTTTAAGTTTCGTAAATTTACGAACTTAATAGTGTTTTGTGGAAAATACAAATGTTAAAATTAATATTGCTTCATTTGTGTATATATTTTTTCACCATTTTTAGCATATTTAACTAAACGTACACTAAAAAGGTTATGTCAAAGAACTTTCTCATTTGTGAAGAAATTTCCCAGTCTAAACCAGTAATTAATTGTCCAATGAACTAAACATGTATACAAATTGGATCTTAGTGAACGAAAGGTTCATTTCTTTTTTTGAAGTGTATTACCATTGTGAACGATGATTTAAATCAGGAGATACCGGAGCGGAGCGGAGCGTGCGGAGCGAGCAGGAGGCAAAGCCTTTTTTTTTTCGAGCGGGAGGGGACGGGGAGCGGAAAGCGGGCATTTCTTTAAAAAAATATCTCTCTCATA
>PGFW01048282.1:32801-51085 GCA_003123925.1 Haematobia irritans | reverse complement strand
GACCCATGAACATCTCCACCATGGATTTACTCTGAAGAGTGGAAACATTCCAAACCTGCGACAAAGTTACATGAAATCGTGTCTTACACTAATATCAAATTAAAATGGACCTCTCATTAACTGACACTTTTGAAGAACAACTTGATGCTTACCGCTTGGAGTCTAATTTAGGTAATTTTTACTGCTAATTCTATAAAAATGCAGATCTCTTTTATTGGACCTATA
Source organism: Haematobia irritans (assembly GCA_003123925.1). Lineage (NCBI taxonomy): Eukaryota > Metazoa > Arthropoda > Insecta > Diptera > Muscidae > Haematobia > Haematobia irritans. Next base: position 50,860 of record PGFW01048282.1, on the reverse strand, counting down.
CGCATAGAAAGAACTATCTGTCCTGGTATTACAAATGACTTGGTCATTTGGATGCTAAAAGTAATTTTCAAGCAAACTGTTTGCTTCTTAGTTATTGAGCTATAAAGGGTTGATACTGTCAATTTGTCATATTAAAAACTTGATCGCTATTCTATCAATTTTTGGCATTAAAAAACTGAACAACCCTCCCATTTTGAAGGTGCTCTGGCGTGTTAGAATGTTGCCTCCTCTATTTTGATTTGGAATTCACTCTTCAGTTGTCCAAAATGAAAGTCCCAAGCAATAAGAGCAGAACCGTATCAAAACTTCTTGCCCTCGCGCATCGCGAAAATCGAGCTACTCGCACGCAAAGCTGCAACAATCGCACTAAAAAGTTGCCAAATCCAACCTTTACAAAATCGTAAATAACACTGTTTTGGCGTCTACAACCGTCATCGAGCCAAAAAACGACCGTCTATCGACTTACAAGAAGGGTAGTGACTCCAAATTCGCTTGATGCATAAACAAAAATTACGGACGCAAAGCCGATCCCGGAGGCTTTACACGACGATCTGACCGAAGTTTGACTTCGTGGTATAATGCGACGTACGAAACCTACGTCAAACCGACTACAAAAAGCAGCTTCCGTGACAGGAGTTTTATACGCAAAAAGGCAAGCGGGAAACTGTAGCAGAATGTTCAAAGATACATAAAACTGTCAAATGTTCGCAAAGACATATTATCTGGTTTGCCAAGCCAACTGTTACCTGTTGCTTCGAAAAGCGTGTAACTTTTCATTAGCTTCCGGGACTGCGCCTCAACCAAGCATTTACTGTAGAAAGAGTGTCTTGAATAAACGTCTGCTGCCCTTTACCTGGAAGTAAACACAGGTTTTCCTTATGTTTTGGCCGTAATTGCATCCTTGCCATTACAGGTAAAAAGGCCATGGAGGCGTGGCCTACGGCCGCTAACAACGTGCAGGTTGGTTCACAAGGACAGAACCCTCCCAAACACCGCCAGAAGCTCCGCACCCTATGAGAAATACTGCTATAGTCAATCGGAATCTAAAGATTAGACCAAAAAACTGCTAAGGACCAGCAGCAGTTACAACGCAAACTGCTTTCTGCGGCGAAAGAGGATGGACAAGTTGGCTGTACAAATTCCTGATGGCAACGTTTCAAGCGCTAGAGGACCCGGCAATTCGGATTTTAGTGAAAAGCGAAAGCCTAACTGAATCTTTTTCCTGAATTTATATTTACTAATTTAACTTGAAAAGAAATTAATTTATTTTTTCAATAACGATTTCCACCCGAATTTACACGCGCTTTATCCCTTGACCCAAATTACGTATCACCTTTATGAGGGCGGGCTGCCTCATATACTTAAGGGCCAATTTCCAACGCCCATCGCTGAGAACACCAACACCGTTTGTTCTCAGTAATGCACCCAACTCCACAGCCTAGAATAGCTCAGACAAAATTGGAAAAGCAATATATCTACTTATTTTTGACAATAGAATGCCACTAATTGGATTTCCAGAATTGCTTCTAAAGACCGTTCGCAGGTAAAGGACAAAGTGTTTTTCCCTCACGAGCCGGGCCAAGTTTCTTTACTCCAGATAGAGATTATTTCTCCTCTTCTAGACCACATTTGCCTGTACTTTAGGACTTGATGATATATTCAATGGCTTAAATCCTTAATATATCATCTTGGACAACCAAAACACAAAACGATATGGGACGAGTGTTGAAAATACCAAGCCTGTCATTGGAAAAAATCATGACTAAATCGTTGCCTCACAAGAATTTCTCCATTATTTATGTTCCACCAGTGCGGTACCACCCATATTCACCTTTTATGTTTAATTTTACGAAACCTTACAATTCTTCTAAAAATTCAAAAGTTGCGGATGGTTGCCTTTTTTGCCGCTGTTCGTTCTACAACCTTTATATTGCGCGCGTGCACAAACCTGGTTGATCATCATCCAAAACGCGCCACTTATGTAAACCCACAAAGCGTTTTTATCCCTTCGTTTTTGCATTTCAACTATCTGGACATTTATGCAAAATTTATTGGCTTTAATTACACAATATAAATTAAAGTAAATTTAAATTGGTGTAGGAGCAAAAATCGAAGGAATCTTCACCTAAAGCCAGCGGGACATGAGCAATCATTCAGCCAATCGTAGAGTAGCAGGTTAGGCTCATCATCTGCAACACCTGACCCATAACACACCATAAAACCGCATATAACCATAAAATCTCTTTCCCGTAAAATGAGCCAGGTTTAGTGTATCTTCAGACTTATCGACCAATGCGGTAAATAGCCTAAAGGATGCCTAGAGCCATCCTTGGGCAAAAAAAAAAAAGGAAACTCCAAAAACCCCCAAACCAATTCACCCACAGTAATGATCCTAGGTTTTCTTGCATCCAGGAAGCGTCTATTAAAACTAGGAAATTCATCATAAAATGAATTGGTTTTCAATCTAGCATATCCAAGTCCACGCCAGTTTGTTGCGAAGGACATGGCCAGCAATATCCATTCGTTTAAAAGTAGCAGTGCGTTTAATTACACTGCCATAGCCACCATAGTTGCAACAGCTTCACATTGAAGGCGTGAAGATACATTCTTCATTTTACATTTAATTTTGTTTTCTTTTGTTTTTGGTTTTTTTTCCCGCTCAATCAGATTCCAAGCTATCCTTTTATCTCTGTTATAGATTTCCTGCGTATGTCAGGGTTTATGACTTTCAGCCATTACTACTGCTTTCTAAGGATCACCGATTAATGTCGTGAAAATGTCAAATAATAAAACTGGAAAACCACAGCTTGATGACAAAAGCAAGCTCAAGAGTAGAGAAGAGAGAGAGAGAGTCTGGCAACCATAGCATCAATGTATGACCACCCCTAAAACGAGCATAGTTTAATGTCATAATGAAAATTATTCTGTCATTTAGAAGTAACTTTATTTTTACATGCTTCAAAATAGCTAAAAAGAAATAAATGAGATTTGGACTTGGAAGAGTAAATGAAAATGCTGAACAAACTGTTGAACACTCCACCACCAGTAATTAAAGAGAGGATAAAACAATTTTAACATCTTAGTGATGGAGGCCATAAAACAAAATTGGGGGGGAAAGAGGTTATCCGTTTTTGATTTATAGACATACACGAGGAAAAATTATTTCTCTAAAGTAGGGCTGGTGGATAAATTTAAGGCGGATGTATGAATTGTGAAACCACACCTAAACGCCGTAAGTCTAAGTCTATTTCCAGACTTACTCAATTTGAACCATGCGATATATACACAATCCAACAACGTGTTAAAATCTTCCAATGAAATGGCCAACAGTGGATGATCAATTTTGGAAGAAAATCATCTTCAGTATGAGGCCACATTTTCATCTCATGGATTCGTCTCAATTAAACAGAATCGCTCGAATTTGGGCGAATGAGAATCAAGGTGATTGTCAAAAATCCAATGCGCACCCAATGAGCGGCGCATCAGTCGGGCCGTATTTTTTTTTTTTTTCAAAAATGATCGCCAGGTCAGCAAATTACTGTGAATGGTGTTCCTATCCTGAATGTTACGAAACTTTTTATTGGCAGATTGCCTGAAGATATGGATTGGACATTTGTGTTTCAGCAGGACATGCCACCCCGCCCACAAACTACAAACAATTGGCTCTTCTTGCGCAACAAAAATTCGAATGCTGCGTCAATTGTGCGCCCAAGATCATGTATTGAACAGAATAAGCGTGTAAGCGTCCCATAACCCTAAGCAACAATTCAAGAGCTAAAGGATGAGATAATCGCGCAACAATTCAACTGGCATAGGAACCTCCATTATGCTCAGCTCATCGAATAATTTTGGTACGAGTCGGATGAAGTGTGCCCACGGAACGGGGTCGCGCGCCCATTTGGCCATATTTTGCTTCCATACATAACTTGAAATAATACAACATTATCATAATAAAATAAATTACAATAATTTACCTAAATTAGTTTGTGTTTATTCAAATCATACATCGGCCTGTGAAATTTTTACACCACCCTTTATTTCGATTTGAGCATATTTGTTATTATTATTATATTTTAAAAAATATGATTGGAAAGCCAGCGTTTAATTAATCTTTTCCAAGGTAATAATTATTCTGTTATATTAGTCTTTGTACCTTTATTCGCTTACCATTAGTTCCAAAGCTGAGTTCCAATGCCTGATGTAATAAAAAATGACCCATGAAATAAAAACGGACTGCTTCTAAAACCCAACCCCAACCTAAGTTGAGGTTTAGTACCCATTTTCTTGTCTAAATAGTTCTTACATGACGGGAATCCTCCCTACATCCTAGCCTAATTCTAAGCTCAGTTTTGTAACCATCTTATGATACTATTCTCAGTACCAAAGCTCTTAAGAATCTCACGAAGTATACACCGTGGTATTACTTTTATGGACTAAATAGTCTTAGTGACGCGCGATATAAAGGTTGCCTCTTTACCTAACCTTAAGCTGACGTTTTTCTGTACCTATTTTAGACGAAAGCTCAAAAATTCAATGGATTTAACACTGAGAGTATCGCCTTGATTGAATAGTCTAAGTATCCTGACGAAGAACATCTCCAATAATACCTGGCCATATACTAATCCAATCTACCTATAGCTGTTGGACCATTTGGCTACATTTACTACCACAACACATAAAACGTATCAAAAATGAGTACCAGCTGTGTTATCACTATGTGACTGATTATTTAAGTTGAGCCGGACTATAACGCCAATTCCACTTTTATCTTAACATAAATCTTAACCCTGAGGTTTTAATGCACTTTTGTACACTTATTACCAAAGGTTCATAATAATCTCAAAGGAATAACCACTCTATGGACAATTAGTTTAGAGTGAAGCTGGATATAACACGATAGCCACTTTATCTAAACCTAACATAAACAAATTCTTGCCATTTCGATACTATTAGTACCAGAACGCTCAAAAAAAAAAAAAAAAAAGAAAAAATGAACATCAAAGGAAATACCACAGTGATCATCCACTATGGTCATTATGATTATGTCAGTGAGCCTTGAAGAATAATCTACCCCTTATACTAGGCCTAACCATACTTAATGTTTACTTTCGATTTCCGGTACCATTTAGTCACTCACTCGCTCAAAAAACTCTCGAAAGTAATACACAAATGGTATTGACTATGACTGATAATCTAGGAGCCCAGTAATACACAGATGCAAATTACATAATCTTAACCTAAATTAAGCTGAAGTATTTGCTAGCCTTCTTTGTACTATTAGTACCAAAGCCAAATAACCTCAAAGAATACTTAATGAGTATCACCAATGACCTGATTTCAGTGCTAGGCGCCTTAAAATAGAGATCTGAGGTGTTATATCTATACCTAACTTACCCTTACAATTGTTTGACTAGTTTGGTACCATTTGAGCATTAAAAGCATGAAACAATTCAAAGTAGTACCACTATTGACCCGTATTTAGGTTAGCGTCAAGTACTTTAAAGTGCAGCCGATTAAGATTTACAGGCCTCACTTATAATATCAGTCCATCTGTGATACCACATTACATATGAGGCCACTTCTTAGTTTAACCGCTTAACCATTCTGATTAGTTTGTTTTCTTTGTTGACCTCACCAGATTGTTTGCCAAAAAACATTAGCAGACTCTAGAGTTACTGTTCTTCCAGATCCGCCAGTAATCTGAAAGCCTCAAATATGCTCTAAAAGTTGCTTTCGCTTTTACCACAAAATGCAGCGACACTCACACTATTAGTTTTTAATTGATTCCTTCCTTTTTCCGCATATGGACAGCTCATACAATATCATTATACTTCGCAAGCAATAGTTTTTGCAAAAATCGAAACCTATCAGCCAGGACCCTCTATTAGGCAGATACTCAGGAGCTTATCTTGACGTCTCGAGAACACTAGCTATATCTATGTGCGTTAAGTTGTAAATGGGCCATATTTGCTTTGTTCGTTACAGCCCCTTGCAATTCTCCCATCGATACATTTGCCATCATAACAGCTTCTCGCGCAGGCATTGAAGCTGCCATGCATAACAACAGGATTCTAGTCCCCTGGCAATATGTAAAGGTAGTCCTAGCCTTGCCCACTATTCCGCATCGCATTCCCCGATATTTCCTATGGCCAGGCACCCATATTAGTAATATTTTACTGCTCAGCCATTCATTAAGAGATTTGCGCCAGTCGATGGCCGGTTTTTCGCAGTTGAAGGAGCACAGAGTCCAAGGATTATTATTGTCAGGTTGATTCTGAATAGATGCCACATTCTTTAGGAACATTACTTCTCAGTCCGAAATTCGCCACATCTCTTATTGCTAGATATTTCAGTCTGGAAAAAAACACCACAAGTGATTAGGTAATCTTTTCGCTAATTCGAAAGTTCCGAATCATAGAATAATACCCGGTAAACCCAATTGGTCCATCCAATTTGGAGCCATCAGTGTTAGAAACTAATATATTCTTTATTCCTCGGGTCTCGTGGTGCACCACGCCTCACTGTTGGGATTAGAGTCTCAAACTTTTTTGTCGAAAAAGTGGACTCGCCAAAGATTAATCCACTACGATTAGGCACATCTGAGCTTATTTTGAGACCGAACTGTGACCTAACTTTTCTTTCGACCAAGCGATTAAGCTATCGCAACCGCACAGCCTTGATTGCAGCTTGACTATTTTAGCCAAATATGTCTAAAGCAATAGATGCAGCATTGACTTAAGGTGAATTGTGTCCGTCTTGCTTGAATGCGCCTGAATAGCACAAACACCCATACGCTGACTTTGTCTTAAAGTTGTATGGCTGGTGAAAGTGCCGACCCCAGACTACAACACCATATTGTCGACTTAGAATGACAAGTCTAGCGAATAGGGGACTTTAGTTACAACTTAGACCTTGTCATTTTAAAGGTCGCCGAATATGCACTAATATAGTATAACTACTGCCGTGGTATAACCAATGCGCAGATTTTGTTTTAGTCCCCACTTTTTCTATTGCCTTTTTTGCACGAGTACAAAAGCTACACCCGTTAGTCTTTCTTATTGTTACTAAACTGGACTGATTCGTCTAAGTAGCCTAAACAACCTATGATTGCCTACTATTAACTACCATTATCTATCATTACGGTTTGTTATTCCTTTTTTGGACAATTTGTACCAATCTCAAAAATCCTCAAAATAATAAACAAAATGTACAAATGGACTGAATATATCTAAAAGAAGCCATTCAATAATGGACTACTATATATACCTTACTCTAGTCATAAGTGCTTGTCCCTTTTTGCGTCCTATTTAGTACCAAATCTTCTAAAAATCTTAATGTGAATAAGCTTTATAATGTATTATTATTTATGATTGATTGCGACTTACTAATCTAAACGACGTCTCTTTGTCTTGCATATTACAATGCAAGTCTGGTTTACTAAACTGTCCGTAGGACTTGGCAATAGTCAAAGTCTTGTCCATATATTGTAAATTACCCATTAATGAAAACCCATATTACAGAGACTATACTACATGAAAACTTAGAATGTACTGCATACCCGAATCCGTACGACATGCTCATCCCAAATATTAAACTCATAATTTGCTGTGCAAGTTAGGTTAGGTATATCTATCTGATGAACTGCCAGTGAGATTTTCCAAGGAAATCCAAAGGCCATGTTCTATCCATTGTCACATAACAATCTGTAATGGCACGTTTTCCATTAAAACCATTAACTTATTATTTCTCAATAGTAGTTTAATCATGCGTCTTTAATTTTTTGAGTTATGTCCTTCGTAACATACTGATATTAGTTTAAGTCTTGATATTTTAAAAATTAACCAATAATATAAAACAATATCGAAATTCTAAATATTCAAATAAAATATAAAAACCAAAAATATTTGACTTAACTAAAGCTAATATTTATGGCCAACTACTGGACCAGTATCGGTGATTTTTTAATACTCGTAACCCAGTTGGAGTTTTCCCATTTTCTATATAAATGAATTTGTCCATCTATCCATAATCAATCAATGGACGAACAAGGAGAACTTGTTATTGAAAAATTGATTGATGCATGAGGAAAATCTATATGCTTATCATTATGGTTTTTATATTCATTAGAACAGGAACTAACTAAACAAGGTATGTCTCTCTTATATAAAATGAGATTTGCGGACAGGTTTAGGTGGATTTGATTGATTGAGATGATGATAGACACACATGAGCTTCACTTGATAAACTTTATGAAATTTAAAAGAAAATTGTACCGTATAGACATTCGATAAGTCAAATTTGGTGATTGATCAAGAGGGGTCTTTAGCGAACTATATAAAAACGATTTTTGGTTTGTTATTTGGAAACCAAATCTGTTTTAGTCAAACGAACGCTAACTCCAGTATTTTGTAAATCATTCGCTGGCCCACTCATATAACCAATAACATTGACATCCATAATGAAACCAAAGAGGATTGTGTTGGTGGCAGTGATTTATGATAGGATTAATTTGCACATACAAATTTTTGTAATACAAGAATTTATTGAAAAAGGTCTACTTACAACACCGGGTTCAAAAGGTAATAGTGGCACAATTAATTTTTTTGCAAGACCTTGATTGGTCCAAAAACCATTAGGTGGACATAATAAAAATAACTTTGATCTGTGTGCTAATATGCCAACTTTGATTTGGGAATTAAATAAGAATCACCGACACGGTTGCCACAGTTCGTATATTCTACTCTACAAAATTTTTTTACTATTTGATAGAATTCTTGATGTTTTGATAGATTCTGCAAAATATTCCTCTTCAATAAATTTTTATAGAAATAAAATTTTGACACTATTTTCTATAGAAATAACATTTGACAAAATTTTCTATAGAAATAAAATTTTTTTTAAAAAAATTTTTCTATAGGAATAAAATTTTGACAAAATTTTCTATAGAAATAAAATTTTGACAAAATTTTCTATAGAAATAAAATTTTGACAAAATTTTCTATAAAAAAAAATGTTGACAAAATTTTCTAATAAAATCAAAAATTTTGACAAAATTTTCTATAAAAAAAAATTTTGACAAAATTTTTCTATAGAAAATAAAATTTTGAACAAATTTTTCTATAAATATAAAAAATTTTGACAAAATTTTCTACAAGAAATAAAATTTTGACAAAATTTTCTATAGAAATAAAATTTTGACAAATAAAATTTTTGACAAAATTTTCTATTAGAAATAAAATTGACAAAATTTTCTATAGAAATAAAATTTTGACAAAATTTTTTCTATAGAAATAAAATTTTGACAAAATTTTCTATAGAAATAAAATTTGACAAAATTTTCTAATAGAATAACATTTTACAAAATTCGGACAAAATTTCTATAAAATAAAATTTTTACAAAATTTTCTATAAGAATAACAAATTTTTACAAATTTTCTATAGAAATAAAATTTTACAAATTTTCTAAAACAAAAAATTTTGACAAAATTTTCTATAAAAAAAAAATTTTGACAAAATTTTCTATAAACAAAAAATTTTGACAAATTTCTATAGAAATAAAATTTTGACAAAATTTTCTATAGAAATAAAATTTTGACAAAATTTTCTATAGAAATAAAATTTTGACAAAATTTTCTACAGAAATAAAATTTTTGACAAAATTTTCTATAGAAATAAAATTTGACAAAATTTTCTATAGAAATAAAATTTTGACAAAATTTTCTATAGAAATAAAATTTTGACAAAATTTTCTATATAAATAAAATTTTGACAAAATTTTCTATAGAAATAAAATGTTTGACAAAATTTTCTAATAGAAATAAAATTTTACAAAATTCGGACAAAATTTTCTATACAAATAAAATTTTTACAAAATTTTCTATAGACATAAAATTTTTACAAAATTTTCTATAGAAATAAAATTTTGACAAAATTTTCTAAAAACAAAAAAATTTTGACAAAATTTTCTATAAACAAAAAATTTTGACAAAATTTTCTATAGAAATAAAATTTTGACAAAATTTTCTATAGAAATAAAATTTTGACAAAATTTTCTATAGAAATAAAATTTTGAAAAAATTTTCTATAGAAATAAAATTTTGAAAATATTTCTATAGAAATAAAATTTTTACAAAATTTTCTATAGAAATAAAATTTTTACAAAATTTTCTATAGACATAAAATTTTGACAAAATTTTCTATAAAATAAAATTTTTTTGCAAATTTTATTAATAAAATCCAATATCGTAAGAAATCAAATTTTCTAATAACTATACTAAAAAAAAAAATTATGCTAAATAAACCATAAATATCTATATAATAAATTTCAAATAATGAAATAAAAAATTAAAATTTTTTGTATTAAACAACAAAAAAATTTCAAAATAATTTTTTTGATTGTAATTTTGATCAATTGTTCTTCAAATTTGGTAGATTATTTTTGGCACGAGTACAACGGTGATCACAGGATACCCGAATGTTGATCGACTTCTGAGTATCTTCTGGAATTGAGCACACATCAAAAAAAAGTTTACTTGGCTCAAAGATTTTGACCTTCTCTTAAGGATTTTGTATTGATTCCAGCCAAAGATGCGGCTTCTTTAATAAAGACATTTTTAGCGACCTATCTGGCCTTAATATTAAGATCGATAAAATTAAAATTAGGATTCAGATCTCATTTATCAATTTCTTTTCTTTTCGCGTATATTAATAAAGCTATTCACGTACAAACAAATGCCAGTTTAAAAATCCAAATTATAGCGGATACCTCAAAGTAAAAATGTTTTCTTATTTCCAAAAAACTTTAAACCAAAGATGCTAAATCCTCAAAATAAGTCTTAGCCTATATTTGAAGCTTTTTTATCTTAAATCTAAAGATATTTCAGTTAATTTAAGGACAATTTCTTTAAATCAAAAATGTGTTTCTTTATTTTAAGGAAAACTTTCCTTAGTTCAAAGATAATGCGATTTAACGGGGTGATCACATTGAAATATATTTATTTATAGACTCCGTAAAGACTTGCATAATTATAAGATCCTTAGAATGGTGAACATTAACTGTATCCGTCCGTTCGTCGGTTGACCTATAAAGATATGACAACGACATTTTGCTGAAGGTTATAGGTAGTCAAAATTGAGGTTTTCTGTGTTGAGTGTTGTTTTGTTTATTTTTTGTTTTTTTTTTTTTTTTTTTTTGCTTTCATTTTGCACATTTGTTGCATAGATTTGGTTTCCAATAACAAACCAAAAAATCGTTTTTATATATTGCGCTAAAGACCCCTCTTGATCAATCACCAAATTTGACTTATCGAATGTCTATACGAGTACAATTTTCTTTTAAATTTCATAAAGTTTTATCAAGTGAAGCTCATGTGTGTCTATCATCATCTCAATAATCAAAATCCCACCTAAACCTGTCCGCAAATCTCATTTTATATAAAGAGAGACATACCTTGTTTAGTTAGTTCCTGTTCTAATGAATATAAAAACCAAATGATAAGCATATAGATTTTCCTCATGCATCAATCAATTTTTCAATAACAAGTTTCTCCTTGTTCGTCCATTGATTGATTATGATAGATGGACAAATTCATTTATATAGAAATAGGGAAAACTCCAACTGGGTTACGATATTTAAAATCAACCGATACTGGTCCAGTATTGCCATAAATATATTAGCTTTAGTTAAGTCAAATATTTTTTTTTATTATTTTATTTAATATTTAGAATTTCCGATTTGTTTTTATTTATTAGGTCAATTTTAAATATCAAAGCTTAAACTAATTCCATATGATTACGAGGACATAACCTCAAAAAAAAAAGACGCATGATTAAAGTACACTTGAAACAAGTACAAAGATTTGGTTTAATGGCGAAACGGCCATCACAGATTGTTATGTGACAATCGATAGAACATGGCCTTTGGATTTTCCTTGGAAATCTCACTGGCAGTCATCAAACCTAGACCTAACCTAACCTAACCTTGCACAGCAAATTATGACGTTTATATTTTGGGATGAGCATGGGACCGGTACAGGATTAGTTCTTGGTATGTAGAGACCATTCTCTTTTATATGAGGTTGTCATTGAAGGGGTAAATTTACAATATAGGACAAGACTTTGACTAATTCCACGTCCTAGGACAGTTTAGTAAAACCACCACTTGCATTGAAATATGCAAGACCCAAGAGACTTCGTTAAGATTAGTAAGGTTCGTCAATCAATCAAATAATATACATATAAAGCTTATTCACATTAAGATTTTTAGAGATTTGGTACTAAATAGGACCAAAACGGGTACAAGCACTTATGATAGGGTAAGTATAATGTCAGTCCATTATTGAAGGCTCTTTTAGATTATTCAGTCCATTATGATACCATTTTGTTATTATTTTGAGGATTTTTGAGATTTGGTACAAAATTGTCCAAAAAAAGATACAAACACCTATGATAGATAATGGTAGGTATAGTGGCAACTCATGTTTTTAGGCTCACTTAGACGAATCAGTCCAGTTTAATACCAAAGAAAAGCAACGGTAGCTTTGTACTCGTGCAAAAAGGCAATAGGAAAAAAGTGGGGACTAAAACCAAAAATTGCGCATTGGCTATACACGGCAGTGGTTAGACCTATAATGCTATATCGCGACCTTAGAATGACAAGGTTCTAAGTGTACACTAAATCCCTATTCGCTTAGAACCTTGTCATTCTAAGGTCGCAATATGGTGTTGTAGTCTGGGGGTCGGCACTTCACCAGCCAACAAGTTTAGACAAAGTTCAGCGTATGGCGTGTTTGTGTATCTCAGGCGCATTCAGCAAGACAGGAACAAATTCCCTTAATGTCATGCTGCATCTATTGCTTTAGACATATTTGGCTCAAACAGTCAGCTGCAACAACGGCTGTGCGGTTGCGCGAGCTATCGCTGTGGTCGGAAAAAGTTACGGTCACAGTTCGGTCCTCAAAATAATGCAGATGTGCCTAACGTAAGTGGATTAACACTTTGGCGAGTCCACTTTTCGACAAAAAGTTTGAGACTCTAATCCCCAACAGTGAGGCGTGGTGCAAGCACTCAGACCGCCGGAGGAAATAAAGAATATATATGGTTTCTACACTGAGTGGCTCCAAATTGGATGGACCAAGTTGGGTTTTTCGGTTAGTAATATTCTAATGATGCTGGAACTTCGAATAGTCGAAAAGATTACCTAATGCACTGTGGTGTTTTTTCAGACTGAAATTATTAGCAATAAGATATGTGGCGAAAATTGGCTGAGAAGTAATGTTCCAAAAAATGTGGCAGTTCAACCTGCAATAAAATCCTTGACTCTGTGTTTCCTCAATCGAAAAACGGCCATCGACTGCCGCAAATCTCTTAATGAGATGGCTGAGCAGTACAATATACCTAATAATGGGTGCCTGGCCAATAGGAAATACCGGGGAACTGCGATGCGCGATGAGTGGGCAAGGCTAGGGACTACCCTTTACATATTCGCAGGGGAAACTGAGAATCTGTTGGTATGCTGCAAGCTTTCATGCTGCGCGAGAAGGGCTGTTATGATGGCAAATGTTTTCTGATGGAGAATTGCAAGGGCTGTAACGACACCGTAAACATTTGCAAATTGATATGGTACGACATTGTATAAGCTAAAAAGCATTGAGATGGATCTTAGGTCTCACGTACAAACCCCTGAAATTAGTTCTTGAAGTTGATGTCGACGAGTGTCAGATTAGGTAGCGTTTTGCAATAACTATGCGAAGTAAAATGACATTCCTATGAGCTACTTTAACGGAGGAGTTAATAGGAATTAAATTGTAATCACAACTTCTTTATGTCAAATAGTCCCGTTTTTCTAGGTTTACCAGTTGCGACATCGATATACGCGTAACTTTTTCAGAAGTGCGACAAACCTAATTTAGGACAACCTTCAGATTAACTGGCGGATCTGCGAAAACGTTTTAACTTAGCAGCAGTCCTGCTAATGTTTTTGGAACAAATGCTGGTTAGGTTCAACAAAGAAAATAATCAAAAAGGTATTAGCGGTTTAAAACTAGAAGTGCGCAATAATTAGTATTTAGTTAGTAGGTATCACAATGGACTGAATAGTCTAAGTGGAGCCTGAATCTTAATCGGGGCTTGCCCCCCTTTAAACCTAAACCTAACTACCTATCAGTGGTAACTTCCTTTGACTGTAGTTTCATTGCTTTAATCTAAATGGTACCCAACTAGATTACAAACACTTAAAGGTTGGGATTATGGATTAGGACAAATCAGATCTCTGATTTAAGGGCCCTCTTAGCGTGATCAGTGCCAGTGATAACCTGCATTAGTATTCCTTTGAGGTTCTTTGAGCTTTGCTACTAAAAAGTACCAAACAAAAGGCTACAAATACCTCGCAGCTTAGGTGTATGATTATTATGTACAATTGGCCAGTCTGCTGTTATTACTGGCTGTCACTTAGAACTAATCAGTCCTAGTGATACAATTGTGGTATTCCTTTCAAGAGAGTTTTTTGAGCTAGGTACTAAATGGTACAAATGCGGTAATAAAGCATCTAGTAGTTAGGCTAGGTATAGGGTTAGCATTGTTCTTCAGCTCACTTAGACTAATCAAACCATAGTTGTAGCCACTGTGGTATTCCTTTGAGGTTCTTTGAGCTTTGTTACTAAACGTATCAAATGAACAAAAACCTTAGTTTATGTTACAGGTTAAGATAAAGTGGCATCGTGTTGTATCGGAAGCGGCTACTTTAAACTAATCAAGTCCATAGTGGTAATTCCCTTGAGATTCTTTGGACCTTTGGTACTAAATGGTACCGCAAAATGCCATTTTAAAACCTCAGCTCTAGATTATGTTTAAGTATAAGTGGAATCGCGTATATCCGGCCTCACTTAAGACTAATTCAGTCCATAGTGAGTACCACACTGGTACTCATTCGAAGTTTTATGTGTCTGTGGTACTAATGGTACCAAAAATGCGGTCAAAAGCTATGGTAGATTGGATTAGGTTATTTTTGGCAAATCGTTCTTTCAAGGCTCACTTAGACTATTCAGTCCCAAGGCCGATACCACAGTGGTAATAATCCATTGAAGCTTTTTTTAGCTTTCCGTACCTAAAATATAGGTTACAAAACCTCAAGTTAGGTTAGGTAAAGAGGCAACCGATTATAATCCGGTTTCTCACTTAAGACTATTTAGTCCATAAGTAAATACCACAGTGGAATATCCTGAGAGATTCTTAAAGGCTTTGGATACTAAATAGTATCATTAATGGTTACAATACCTGAGTCCTGTAGATTAGGCGGTTATAGAGGCATCCCGTCACTTAGATCTAAGTTTAGTTAAGAAAAAATAGAGTACTAAAACCGCAACTTACGTTGGGGTGGGTATTGAAGCAGTCCGTTTTTTTTGTCAGGGTTCATTTTTTTATTAATCAAGGCTGGAACTTCCGCTTTTGGAAACTAAGATGTACCAATAAAGGTACAAAACCTAATAACCAGAATAATATTAATTACCCTTCCGGAAAAGATTAATTAAAGCGCTGGCTTCTCCAATCATTATTGCTTAAAAATAATAAATATAAGTAACAAAATTATCTCAAGATGAAATAAAAGGGTGGTTTAAAATTTTCGAGGGCGATGTTGATTTGAACTAAAACACAACTGATTTAGGAAAATTATTTGTAATTTTATTTTTATTATACATATATTGGCCTATTACTCAATTATGATGGCAACAAAATATTCGGCCAAAATGGGCGCCAGCGCGACGCTCGGTGCACACCTTCATTTCCGATGCTCAAATTTTCGATGACGCTGAGCATGTAAGGAGGTTGCCGATATATCTCATCCTTTAGCTTCTTGCAATTGTCTGCTGGGCTTATCGACTGTACACGCTTTTTCATGTCAAATTGCACAATGATCTTGGCGGCCAATTGACGACAGCGCATTGAATTTTTTGGCGCAAAAAGGCCCATGTTGTTAGTCTGTGTGGAAGTCGGCATCGTCCCTGACTGAAACCACACAATCGTCCACACCATATCTTCCAACTTCGGTGCCATAAAAAAGTGCGTTAACAATCTCACGATAGCCGAAAACACATTGCAGAGTAACTTGCCTGACAGGGCCTCATTTTGAAAAAAATACGGCCGATGATCGCCGCCAGCCATAAACCGCACCAAACAGTCAGCTGCTTTGTGGTTGCATTTGGTTTTTTTCGACACATCATCTTGAGAATTCTCATTCGCGGACAAAATGCGGCAATTCTGTTTATTGACGGAATGAGATGAAATAAGTTGCCTCCATCACTGAAGATGATTTTCTATCGAAAATTGGATCATCCATGTTCGCCATTTTTGGAACGATCTATAACACGTTTTGCTTTGGATGTGTATCCTTCCTCATGGTTCAAATTTGAGTAAGCTCTGAAATAGACTTAGAGCTTAAGGCGTTTAGGTGTGGTTCACTTCCAGCATCGGCCCTTCAAATTTAAACCACCAACCAACTTTAGAGAAATACCAATTTTTTTCCCTCCTTAAATGTTATAAAAACAAAACGAAAACACTGCCAATTATAGCCGCCATCAAGCAGAAGATTGTTACAAATTTGTTTACGTCCTCGTCTTTAATTACTGTTGGGTGTATTCACACAATTTTATCACATTTCATTTTTCTTCTTCCAAGTACCAACTTCCATTTTTCTTTTTACTATTTAAGCTCTTAAAAACTAAATTACTATCTATAATGAATAATTTGTCATTTGACTTAAACTTATCGTCGTTTATTTAGTGGGTGGCACATAATTGGTGCTATGATTGGCCTGACTCTCTCGTCTCTCTCTCTCGCTCTTGAGCTCTTTTTGTCATGCAACTGTTGGTTTTCCAGTTTTTATTTATTTGACATTTCACAATTATGGTGAATCCCCTTGGAAGCCATAGCTAATGCTGCAAGTCATAAAACCCTGGACATCGATCCACGCAGGAAATCTTCTCAACAAAGATAAAAGGACATCAGCTTGAATCTGCGTTAGAGCGGGGAAAAAAAAAACGCAAAACAAAAAGAACACAAAATTAAATGTGTAAGGAAAATGAGAATTGTTCTTCAACCAATTCAATGTGAAGCGTTGCAACTATCTGGCTATGGCAGTGTAGGATCAAAAACATGCGTAATCTCTTTAAGCACGATGGCTATTGCTGCCATGTCGCTTGCGCAACAAACTGCGATGATGGATATCGCAGGACATAAAAACCACAGCAATTCTTATGATGATTCCTAGTTAATATCTTCCTGGATGAACAAAACCTAAGGACCATTATAGCCCTTAGTGGGTGAATCAATTGGGGGGTTTGAAGTTATTTTTTTTTTTGTTGCCGCAAGGAGATGCTAGAGGTTCCTTTAGGCATTTCCCATTTGGGCAGATATTGTCTGACTAACACAAAGGCCTGATATTTTACCTGCGAAAGATTTTATGGTTATTGCGGGTTTTATGGTGTTATTGGGTCATGTGGTGTTTGCCAGATGAAGCTACCGTCTATCTACCGTTGCTGAATTGATTGCTCATTCCGGCTGGCTTAGGTGAAGATGTCCTCGACTTTTTGCTCCTACACCAATTTTAATTTACTTTATTCTATATTTGTGTAATTAAACATAAATTTAGCATAAAATGCCAAGATAAGTTTGAATGGCAGAAAACGAGGATAAATATACACCCCCTTGTGAGTTTACATAGAGGGTCGGTTTTTGTGATGATAAAACGAGCGTTTGGCAGCCGCCATAAAGGTTGTAAAAGAAAACAGCAGGCAAACAAAGTATATACGGCCGTAAGTTCGGCCAGGCCGAAGCCTTATGTTACCTCCATCATGGATTGCGTAGAAACTTCACTCTAAACACTGCCATCCAAATCGAATTAACTTAAGTTTGCGGTAACGAGCTTGCCGATGGCAAAGGTAAATTTTAAAACCGTCCACTAACACCATCTTCTAAATTGTATGTAAGTCCATAACGTGTGTGATATATTAAATCAAAAAAGATCGATCCAATACGTATGATAATTCATTGAGCAAAGTAGACCG
>PGFW01048282.1:18564-29315 GCA_003123925.1 Haematobia irritans | reverse complement strand
TTAAAGTATAAAAAGAAATTTTAGAATTAGTTTTAGTTGAAGTACGGCAGCTAGAAATTTTTTAGAAATCCATATATACATTAAGCTATGGCATTATTTCTTAGTAAGATAAGGAAAGAGAGGTTTTAAATGAGGACTTTAATTGTAGACGATCTATGATCGAATTGACACTCCCTCTAGGCACATAGCGACATATTTTTGGGAAGTTTCTCTGGGATATATTTTATTCATTGGTTAGCTAAATTTAGATTTGCAGGGCAAAAGCCTAGTTCATATAACCAAAATCAAAAGGGATTTTCAGAATGTGCTATCCACATGAAATTCAGAAGAAATCTGAGGTAGATAAGTAGTTTCATTTTAACCTTTGAGTAGAAAATATGGCCAGCTTTTTTCTAGTGGGTAACTATCAATACCTTTGTGTGCCACTAAACGTCATATGTTTATTATTTTTGTACCACCTTTTTATTATATTGTGGCGCAACTGTTTTTATTTACATTAATTTATATTGTAATATTTTTTAATACATTTTTGAATCCCCAGTACAATTAAAATTTCAAATATGCAGTCGTGTCCTAAACAAATAATCAGCAGTATATGAGTCAAATATGAAGAATTTTGCCTTCTATTATTATAATGCTTTAAGAAGACCACATGTTACAGCCTGAAAATATGGCAAATAATTTTTGCAGCACAATAATCTTCTGAATATTAAATTGTTTTAGAACTCGATTTCTAAAGGATATCTTTTTTTTTGCGCCACTAATACTCCATATTTTTTTTTAAAATTTTCTGTAAGCACCTTTTTGTCATATTGTGCCAACTTTCGATATAAAATAATTTATACTGGTAAAATTTTTTATACATATTTTGATCCCCAATACCATTAAAATTTCAAACTATAATCGGTGTCTTAACAAATAATAGTATAACGGGTGAAGCCAATATGATATAATTTTTCCATTTTATGACCCTGTTTTCAAGGACACATGTACCCTCGCCTAAAAAGCATTCGCAAAGATTTTTTGTTTTGCTCAAATCCAAGTCTGAAGGTCGGTTTTGGTTTTTTTTTTTTTAATTTTTGTATAACACCTTTTTATTCGACATTGTGCCACTTTTCTAATACTAAAATTAATTTGTCACTGTAAATTTTTTTAACATTTTTGATGCCCCAATACCATTAAAGATTTCAAATATAATCGGCGTCTTAAAACAAATAATAGAAGTATTCTTGGGTGAGAATATTTGAACAATTTTGCCATTTTTTTATTGACCCAAGTTTCAAAGGACACACTGTTAGCTCCTAAAAGCATGCAAAGATTTTTTTTTGGCTCCAAACCAAGTCTGAAGGTGGCCACCATCGAACTGAATTCATTTTATTTTTAGATTTTTATTCATTGTGCCAAGTTCTTTCGGAAGTTATCATGATGTTAAAACAGGACGAACGGACGGACATCCGCTTGATGACTCAGAATTCCAATTTCAGCCACGATCAAGATATATCATTTTAGGGGTCAATGACAAATGCCAAACATAACCCGCTTTCCTATGGCGGATGGGTATTAAAAATAAAATAATTTTTTAAAAACATATTTTCGGTACTGTCTGGATATGTTTGGCAAGGACTACGCTCCCGAAATTGGATGGAAATTGGTTTAAATTTTCTCTAATTTCAATAACGTTTTTTTATTTTGATAGCATTTGAATATATCTCGTAGACGCAAATATGTTACCTAGATATATATTAAATCCAATAAAAATTTTAATTATAATTAATTTATTAAATTTATATTACAAATTAACAAATTTATTGAATTCTAATTTGTTATAAAATTATATAAAAATAAATCTAATCACTAGGATTGATGGACCTGAATACGTAAAAAGCTTGTCTCTTTACTTCATGGCTTTATGGTATATTTTATAAATTCTTATCTTACAATTAAAAAAATAATCAATAAATAAATTTAATCTGAAATTGAAATCAGTTTACGTTGTATTTCTAAAAAAAAAAAAAAAAGTTATATCGAAAGAACATGGCCCATTTTATTGGTAATACTAATATATCTTGGCTTATATCTCAAACAACATATAAATGACACTTAGTCAAGGTAAAACACTAACAACTAGGTAAAACATTACTTTACAGCTTTGCATAATTTCTTTAATATAATCAAAAAATATCCCTTTGATTACCTTTTTCAGTTTAGTTAATTCTACTCTATATTGCTACTGAATATACATCTAACAGCAAAGACTAGGTTTTTGTGAGCAAAGAAATGAAATAGAAACGAAAAAAAAATTAAATTTACAATTCCTCAGCATGTAAGACATTATCAAATGTGGTTTGATCGATTTTTCCAATGAAATTGTTAGAACATTTCAATGTAACATCTTCAAGGCTAATATGTATTTAGGAAAATAAAATACCATCAGAGTTAGAGAAACAGAGATGGTAAAAAAGGCCCAAAAGCCTGTGTGAGGATTAAAAATTAGAAAATGTGCAGTAAGAAAAATGTCTATATAAGCAGGGGTTGCCATTAATATTCCGGGATTTAGAGAACATTTTTTTATTTTCATTTTTCCATTAACATTCTATACGCTTTTAACATTGCCTTTGAATCAATTGTGGAATATAATTGATGAGCTAATAGTTGTTTTTTGTTCTCTTTTAATCCCAAAATATAAAAGGGCAACCCTCTTATATTGTGGCACTACATGCAAATTAACGATATCATTGTGGCTCTCAATTATTAACAAATCTTACTTGGTCTATACCAGGTATGGAAAATTACAAATTTTTAAGAAAGTACGAATAGGTACTTTTTGAGCAAAAAAGTACTTTTCACTAAATTTCATTGGAAGATTATTGTCAAGAGCTCCCTTAATTGAATTTTAAAGGAAATAAATTTGTGTCAAACTTCTAAATTTAAATATTTTGCTTTTTTAGTTTATATTCGCTTACAAAGACTTACCGTTGTATTGTAATCACGGTTGCCACAGCTGCTAACTTTTTATGGCGTACTACATACATTTTCGCTTAGATAAAAAAAAAATAAATTTTTGACACAATTTTCTATAGAAAAAAATCTTTGACAAAATTTTCGTATTAAGAAATAAGAATTTTGACAAATTTTTCTTATTAAACATAAAATTTGGCAATAATTCTTTATAGAAATAATAATTTTGACCAAGAATTTTCTATAGAAAAAAATTTTGCAAATATATATCCTAAAACAATAAATATTTTGCTCAATTTTCTATAACCAATAAAATTTTTGACAAAATTTTCTATGGAATAAAGAAATTGAAAAATTCTATAGACAAAATTTTCTAACGATTAGAATAAAATAAAGGAAAAATTTGACAAAATTTTCTATATAGAAATAAAATTTTGACAAAACTTTCGCTACTTGAGAAAAAAATTTTTGCAGAAATTTTTCTATAGAAAAGAATTTAAAATTTTTATGACAAAAAGTCTTTCTATAGAAATAACATTGTTAACATATGACAAAATGTTTCTTATCCTAGAAATTAAATTATCTTGACAAAAATTTTACATAAGAGTCCATAGAAATGTGAAATATTCTATAGAACATAAAATTTTAAAAAAAAAACAAGTCTGAACAATTCCAAATTTTCTTAAGAAAAATACAATTTTGACAAAATATTTCTTAGTAGACTAAACAATTTTGACAAAATTTTCAATAAAATAAAATTTTCTTGACACAAATGATTTATAGAAATAAAATTTTGACCAAAAATGTTGATATAAGAAATAAGCAATTTTGATAAACTTTTCTATACGTAAATAAATTTGGTTACAAATTTTCCTATAGAGAAATATAAATTCTGAGGCAAAATTTGTCTAACTAGAAATATAGAATTTTGGACAAAATTTTAATTGAAAATAAAATTCTGAGCAAAATTTCGACAGTGGAATTATATCGGGATGACGAAAATTTCTATAGAAATAACAAATCTTTAAAATTTTCTATCAAGAACGATAAAAATTTTGAACAAAACTTTCTGGATAGGAAATAAATGACAAAATTTATAACAAAAAATTTTGAACATGTTTTATAGCAAAAAAATTTTGAACAAAATTTTCTCATAAACATAAAATTCTTACAACAATTTGTCTATAGAAATAAAATTTCGAAAAAATTTTCCTATAAAATAAAAGTTTCTTGACAAAATTTTTCTTTATTTTTTTGCGAAATAAACAATTGTTTACCAATATCGAGATTTTTCTTCCACATGAAACTTGTCTGGTTTTGCCAAATTTGTAAAAGAGCTATTTAGCAAATAAAGACTTCTTCCAAAATATTAAAATATTTTTGTCAAGACTCATGTGTTCCGAATATATCCTGACTATCGGCTCAAAAATATATACACAAAAGGTATTTAAATTATTCACGGGCCGGTACCTACGGTACTGCACCATGGGTGAAAAAAGTATTTGAAAAAAATTACATATAGTACTGCCAATTTTCCATCCCTGGTTATACAATGGCTTAGGGTTTCTCTTGGCTTTACTTCCCAATGTTAATATTCGCCTCTCTTTCTCTCACACTTACAATTATTTAACGGATGTAATTTTGTGAATATTATATTTGGGTGCTAAAATATGCACATACTTAATAAGTTATCTAATTAAAAAACAATTTATATTTATTTACCCCCAAAAACTTTCTTCATTATAAACCCAGAACTTGCCCTGTGTTGCGTCAGAGAATAATTCGACATTTCAATTTAACCTTTGTTATGAACAATTTTACTTTCTTTTTCAACTCATTTTGATATGACCTCTCTTCGTCCTTACTGACTGAAGATCTTAACCATTGATGTAGGTTTCATAGTTCGCTTTCATTGTGTGTCCAGGCCCTTTGTTATGGCTTTGAAAATAAACAAGGAAAAAACGAAAAAAGCCAGACTTAAAGGCACGATGTATGTTGTACGGTATACCATTTGGGACTATTAGACTTTAGATAGATGATTTCCACTATTCTCTTTAAAAAAATAATTGACTGTCAGTTCCAAAAATTAATCTTTTCTACATCTTCGTTTTGATTTTTCGTAAAGAGTCCAGTCCGAAACATTTAATTTTCGTGCATCTTGCTTTTGTGTCGCGTGTTCGTAAAGCAAGAAACAATGCTGCTTCAAAATTAAATTTCGTAGTTTTTCGCGATTATTGGTCATCAATTTTTGTTCAAATATGAACTTTATATATAATTTATTTATAAATCCTCTTGTTGCCATTCATACATCGTTCTAATTGTGTTGTAAAATTGGCCCAAACTACAAAAAGGAAAGACGAAAGAGATTGTAAGCGTGCTCTGTATTTTTTCTCGTTTTATTCTTAATCTTCGGAACTGTCGAAAATAGTGTTGACACTCATGGCTCCATCTATCTAAAGTCATATAGTCTATGCGTGTATTATACCTACCATTCAGCGTAGTGAGCTCAAAGCCACATGTTTGTGTGAGACGAAACTGTAAGTTTGCGTCGGTGAATTGTATAATACTCATATTTACAGATGTTTCAGCACGCACACACACACCACACATCGTAGAAAGCATATGGGCTTGAATGGTAGACATTAAGAGAAATCTCTATCTTCACTTTTTTTCTTCTTGTTCTTTGTTGTCCCTAGACAATTTATCCAAACAGCTACTTGATATAAACAATTATTTGCTTTACATGATTACCAATGTTCTACTTCAAATAAAAGGCAACTATGAGGAGGATTAACGTTATATCACCTTTCCCATAAATAACTGGACTCTTCAATGAAAAGTAACAATCATAAGGGGAGATAAGAAAGGGCCAAGATACTTTCATTTATACCCCAGTATTTTTACTAATTAAATTGCTCAAAACATTGGTGTGTACCAAAAAAAAGTCGGAACAAAAGCTCAGTATTGCAAATTTTTAGGTTTATTGAAATCCATTCATTTATGTGGGGACTTTTTCGCAATTTTGTTAAAAGACGTTGCTGAAAAGAACCTATTTACATTATAAATCCCCATTCGATTTCTTCAATTTTATAATTTTAAAGTTCTACTAACATCAGCGTAATCGAATTCTCAACCAGCTTCGCATGAAATTTAACTCCTCCAAGCAGGCGTCCGCCAGATTGAAAATTTGGGGATCTGATTTAACATATATGAAACATTTTTTTGACCTTAGTTGTTAGTCCCTCACCCCGCAGGAGCATACTACAAAACATTACGCTGCCAAATTACAACGGACTCGTATGATTGCTCTTCCAAAAGGCCTTCTGTAAGGCAAATCTGAGGGATTCGTTTATCATGGGTTTATATTATTACCCGCAGCAACAACAGCGGTCCGCAAAAAAAGTACGTGAAAATATTCTTTTTGGATCGGAAAGTTGGTACCAAGATTGACGCAGAAGCGATTTAATTTTACATCGGCTTGTCATTTACGACGATGTCCACCATTTTTCAATCGGTCGCTGCCCACTGAATTTGCCATCACCTTCTTAGGTGTTGGCAGCCGCAGAATTCCAGGTGTTTTTTGGATGTGAATTAAGCAAATTTTCGTGATAGTTTGGACATATAAATAATTTTAAATTTTTTTTATGATTTTAAGGTGCGAGTGGAGAGCGGTGTGCGCGACACTTTTGTGATCAAATATTTCTCTCAAAAATTGAAATTTTTCTTACAAAGGATTTTAGAAAAATTTTTTTTCGGCTATATTTAAATAATTTTGCTACCATTTATTAATTCTTTATATCTGGTTTTTAACCTCCTTGAAAACACAAAAACATTCTCCCATTTAAAAATATTGGAACAAAAAGCGAGTTATAAAGATAAATTTACTCAAACTCACTTCCTGTTTGCAGCTTGAAATAAAGAACATCTTTGGGCAGAGCATTTTTGGAAGTTCTTTAAAGTTGTGCCTAAGAAGAACTTCCAATTTTTTTTGCTGCTGGTAGTTATAGATCGATTATGGGACCAATTTTTTTATGATGGTTATTAGCATCGGATCTTGATTGATTTGATTGTAACAACAAAACTCCAGTGGTTCAGTTTATTTCTGCACAAGAATGAAAACTGTACACTGAAAAACAGTGAAACTGTTAACCCACTAGAAAGATAAATTTTAGTTAATTTTTAGAAACATTAGATTAATTTTTATTTTTTTTACTTTACATTTTAACTAAAGTATTATCTACTATTGGCTTTACTGAAATATACACAAAACATTTTTTTTTTCTGATTCGAATCCACGAAATTTTTAATTGATCGAATTAATGTTTAAATTGAAATGTCTTCAATCACAGAAATGCATAGTACCAATTTAACAAAAATTAATTGAAGGCAATTAAAAAATTTGCACTGATACTATTATGATTTTTATTTCAATTTAAAAAATTGTTGAATCAATTAAATTTTTAATTGAATTTTTTTTTAAAACTCAATTTTTTTAAAATTTTTAATTACTGAGAAATTTTTGGTGAAAATTTTTTCCTATGTAGGGCCTTCAATCTTTTTTTCTTGTGTAAAAAATGTTCCATACTATTAAAGATATATACAACCTATTATCTTACAAAAAATAAATTTTTTACTCATATGCTGCAACATGTGGTTCTAAGTTCTATCCCCCCTTTAGTGGTATTCATCTCTCTCTGGTGGGCATGCTAACCATTGCACCACGGTGGTTCCCCCAAATCAAAATTGGCATATTAGCACACAGATCAAAGTTATTTTTTATTATGTCAAACTAATGGTTTTTGGACCAATCAAGGTCTTGCTAAAAGTTACTTGTTCCACTAGTATCTTTTGAACCCGGTGTTGTAAGTAGACCTTTTTCAATAAATTTTTGTATTACAAAAATTTGTATGGGCAAANGAAATCCATATAACATTAACTATGGCATTATTTTAGTAAGATAAGGAGAGAGGTTTAAATGAGGACTTTAATGTAGACCGATATGATGAATTGACAATCCCCTCTAGCACTACGACTAATTTTTGGGAAAGTTCTATATATGTTATCATTGGGTAGCTAATTTGATTTCAGCAAAAGGAGTGACAGAAATTTTTACATAAATTCAGAAGAAAATCTGAGGTAGTCAGTGTTGTCATTTTAACCTTTAGTAGAAAATATGCCAACTTTTTTCTTTTTGTACGCTCAGTATACTTGTGTGTGTCAACTCAGAACTCTTATGTGTATCTTTTGGGTCATTTCTTAGATGTCCATGGCGGTCACTTTTATACATTTAGGCTCGACATATTGATATGTGCACTTTTATTTTAAGAGATAACAGAAAGACATTGTCGGATGTGTTATTGAAATGGTGGGAATCGCAATCTCGTGTTCTAATGAATACATTATATGAACTCCCAGTACAATATAAAATTTTCATGAATTAAAGAGGTGGCGGCGAATGTCAGTTAAAAACAATATAATCCGAGTTATATGTGAGTTCAAATAATTATATATTGTGTGCTATTTTGATCATACTGGGATAGCTATATGCTTAAGATATGCATTCGATACCGTGGTGTAAGGTAACAGTATGGCAATTATATGGGATCGTTTCGCAGATCAACATAGTGATGTTCTGGAATATTAATTTCTGTATCGTTTCCTAAGAGGGACATATTTTTTTTAGCCACTATTTAGTTCCATTTTTTATTTAAGTTTCAATTGATAGACACTTTTTTGTATATTTATTTTGATACCACTTATCGATAATATCAGGGGAAATAATTCTACTGCTAAAATTTCTTACATTTGATCCCCATTACCATTAAAATTCAAAATATCGGTGTCTTAACAAATAATAGTATACGGGTTGAGAATCATGAATAAATTTTGTCCGATTTTTATGGACCCTGTTTTCAAGGACAACATGTACCCCGCCTAAAAGCATCGCAAAGGATTTTTTGTTTTGCTCAAAATCCAAGTTGAAAGGTCGGTTTTGGTTTTTTTTTTTTAATTTTTGATACACCTACTATGTCTATTATTATTGAACAGTCTTTAAGGCCAGACGTGGATGGGAGCCAATGAGACTTTGGTAACTTCATCAACAATGCTTTGCGACAGACATTATCGGAATAACCGTTATGTAGACTAGTATAATTTGTATTATCAGTAGTCTTATTTATTCTTGTGATCTCTGGGTAACAATTAAAAATTGATCAAAGTTAGGTAATCGGTTTCTTACTAACAACATACAAATAAACTAGAGGTATTTGGGTGAGATATGAACTTAACCATATCAGCCCACAATCAGTGATAACTCTCTGTTATGACCCGTTTTCACACGCGAAACATTGTACAGACCCTAATCAGCAATGCTATGATTGAGAGCTTGTGTGTGCGTTCTGCCTCTAAATACCGGAGGTAGCTGAAGGTGGCCATTCACCATACTTGAGCCACTAGGAATATGTATCTGGTTGGATAAAGAGTTCATATTTGCTCTTTTTTCAATTGTGCCTACAGCTGTCTTCGGACGTAATCTGCTCATCATCATTTATGACACAGACAGAACGAAGGACATTCGGCTACTTGGATCGCATACAGGAATTCCAACTTTTCATTCGCGCGATCAAAAGAACTGAGATCTCATACTCCGTGAGTATTTTGAGTTATCGTCAGCATTTTATGGGGTCATTTGCACATGAAGGACAAAATAGCCAGCGCGATATAAAACCCGTTGCACTCGTGCCTATGAGCGTCGCAGAAGAGGATAATAAAAATAAAAATAGGTTTTCTTACTAGAATCAACTAGGCTATATTTTTCGTGACGGTACGATGAAAGATACTCAGTTGTATGGATACCCAAAACACATGTTTCCTTTACTCATACATAAAGCGTCCGAGACGTTGATTTTGAAAGGTATGGTGTCGGCATGGTATAATAAATTGGTTGTTTTAATGAGTTACATACCTCTAATTTATCTGAAAGGGTTATGTTACCTTGTATTTTATTATTAGTGAGCTAGCATTGATATACAAGAGTTGATGGCAAAATGCTCATTTGAATAATTCTATAGACCAAATTGTTACCTAGATATGATTTAATTAAATTCAATAACTAATTGAATGAATTATATATGTGCAGAATTAAATTCAGTCTTAGGTTACGAGATATAGTATTACGGTATATTACAAATTGGAGAAAACAAATAACCATCCCAAACATTTATATGGAAATATCTGCTATGTGTTTGTAATTTTTACTGATTAAATATATAAATAATAACCATGTGATGTTACAACTCCGATTATAGCTATTATTGAACCTTGAGATAGTAATCAAAGCATTTTCTCGATTTGAGTGCATCTCATATGCGTTGCATACGATGATGCGAGCCCTATCTATTTAATAAATAGACCTATTTAATCCTATTACTCCATTAATTTAATAGTGTCAATGAAGCTAATTTTGGCATTTGCTGAATTGAACCCCTCAGTTACGATGTAGAAGATCTCTACAAAGAAAAAATAACATCTCTCTTCTCGTCATATGAATATGCGCGTATGTTTAATTGAGGAGATAAGCTCTAATTTGGTACGCCTTCTGCCTCTATATCGATTAAATGGGTCATCAACCCACTGGTCTCCATGCGATACTAGTCTAATAGGTAATATAGGGTACGCTGACACAACTAAGGTAAACGCTGTACTCGCTCGTTATACTAGACACGTATTGAATGCATAATTTACTGCTGCTCTCCTACTTTGATGTATATATATTTGAAAAATTTTATACTGCT
>PGFW01048282.1:5751-16085 GCA_003123925.1 Haematobia irritans | reverse complement strand
CATCCTATGGTGGAGGGTATAAAAAGCTTCAAATATAGGCTAAGACTTATTTTGAGGATTTAGCATCTTTGGTTTAAAGTTTTTTGGAAATAAGAAAACATTTTTACTTTGAGGTATCCGCTATAATTTGGATTTTTAAACTGAAATTTGTTTGTACGTGAATAGCTTTATTAATATACCGCATAAAGAAAATTAGATAAATGAGATCTGAATCCTAATTTTAATTTTATCGATCTTAGATTTAAGGCCAGATAGGTCGCTACAAAATGTCTTTATTTTAAAGAAGCCGCATCTTTGGCTTGGAATCAATACCAAAATCCTTAAGAGAAGGTCAAAATCTTTGGAGCCAAGTAAACTTTTTTTTTGAGTGTGCTAATCCAGAAGATACTCAGAAGTCGATCAACATCTGGGTATCCTGTGATCACGGTTGTTACTCGTGCCAAAAATAATCTACCAAAATTTGAAGAACAATTGATCAACAATATACCAAATTCAAAAAAAATTATTTTGAAATTTTTGAAAATTTTGTCAAAATTTTATTTCTATAGAAAATTTTGTCAAAATTTTTTGTTTATAGAAAATTTTGTCAAAATTTTATTTCTATAGAAAATTGTG
Organism: Haematobia irritans; assembly: GCA_003123925.1. Taxonomy (NCBI): domain Eukaryota; kingdom Metazoa; phylum Arthropoda; class Insecta; order Diptera; family Muscidae; genus Haematobia; species Haematobia irritans. The sequence continues at coordinate 15,470 of PGFW01048282.1, read as the reverse complement.
TCAAAATTTTTGTTTATAGAAAATTTTGTCAAAATTTTATTTCTATCGAAAATTTTGTAAAAATTTTATGTCTATAGAAATTTTATAAAAAATTTTATTTGTATAGAAAATTTGTATCGAATTTGTCAGAATTTTATTTCTATAGAAAATTTTGTCAAAATTTTATTACTGTAGAAAATTTTGTCAAAATTTTATTTCTATAGAAAATTTAGTAAAAATTTTATTTCTATAGAAAATTTTATCAAAATTTTATTTCTATAGAAAATTTTGTCAAAATTTATTTTCTATAGACATTTTGTCAAAATTTTATTTCTATAGAAAATTTTGTCAAAATTTTTTTCTATAGAAATTTTGTCATTTTTTTGCTTATAGAAAATTTTGTCAAAATTTTTTTTTTTTAGAAAATTTTGTCAAAATTTTATTTCTATAGAAAATTTTGTAAAATTTTATGTCTATAGAAAATTTTGTAAAAATTTATTTCTATAGAAAATTTTGTCCGATTTTGTAAAATGTTATTTCTATAGAAAATTTTGTCAACATTTTATTTCTATAGAAAATTTTGTCAAAATTTTATTTCTATAGAAAATTTTGTCAAAATTTTATTTCTATAGAAAATTTTGTCAAAATTTTATTTCTATAGAAAATTTTGTCAAAATTTTATTTCTCTTAGAAAATTTTGTCAAAATTTTATTTCTATAGAAAATTTTGTCAATATTTTATTTCCATAGAAAATTTTGTCAAAATTTTTGTTTATAGAATTGTCAAAATTTTTGTTTATAGAAAATTTTGTCAAAATTTTATTTCTATATAAAATTTTGTCAAAATTTTATTTCTGTAGAAAATTTTGTCAAAATTTTTTGTTTATTAGAAAATTTTGTCAAATTTTATTTCTATAGAAGAAATTTTGTCAAAATTATTTTTATTTTATAGAAAATTTTGAAAAAATTTTATTTCTATAGAAAATTTTGAAAAAATGTTATTTCTATAGAAAATTTTGTAAAATTTTATTTCTATAGAACATTTTGTCCGAATTTTATTTCTATTGAAAATTTTGTCAAAATTTTTTGTTTATGGAAAATTTTGTCAAAATTTTATTTCTATAGAAAATTTTGTCAAAATTTTATTTCTATAGAAAATTTTTCAAAATTTTATTTCTATAGAAAATTTTGTCAAAATTTTATTTCTATAGAAAATTTTGTCAAAATTTTATTTCTATAGAAAATTTTGTCAAAATTTTTTGTTTATAGAAAATTATGTCAAAATTTTATTTCTATAGGAAATTTAGTCAAAATTTTATTTCTATAGAAAATTTTGTCAAAATTTTATTTCTATAGAACATTTTGTCAAAATTTTATTTCTATAGAAAATTTTGTCAAAATTTTATTTCTATAGAAAATTTTGTCAAAATTTTATTGCCATAGAAATTTTGTCAAATTTTTTGTTTATAGAAAATTTTGTCAAAATTTTTGTTTTAGAAATTTTGTCAAAATTTTATTTCTATAGAAAAGTTTTGTGAAAATTTTATTTCTATAGAAAATTTTGTGAAAATTTTATTTCTATAGAAAATTTTGTCAAAATTTATTTCTATAGAAAATTTTTGAAAAATTTTATTTCTATAGAAAATTTTGTCAAAATGTTATTTCTATAGACAATAGTGTCAAAATTTTATTTCTATAAAAATTTATTGAAGAGGAATATTTTGCAGAATCTATCAAAACATCAAGAATTCTATCAAATAGTAAAAAAATTTTGGTAGAATTATACGAACTGTGGCAACCGTGTCGGTGATTCTTATTTAATTCCCAAATCAAAGTTGGCATATTAGCACACAGATCAAAGTTATTTTTTATTATGTCCACCTAATGGTTTTTGGACCAATCAAGGTCTTGCAAAAAAATTAATTGTGCCACTATTACCTTTTGAACCCGGTGTTGTAAGTAGACCTTTTTCAATAAATTCTTGTATTACAAAAATTTGTATGTGCAAATTAATCCTATCATAAATCACTGCCACCAACACAATCCTCTTTGGTTTCATTATGGATGTCAATGTTATTGGTTATATGAGTGGGCCAGCGAATGATTTACAAAATACTGGAGTTAGCGTTCGTTTGACTAAAACCAAACGTGGTTTGTTGCCATGGCATGTAATGCTTATTGCCATTTTACAAAATCCAGCATTTGGACAAAATATTATTGGATATTTTGATGATTTGATATGAGATCCCCAAAAACTCGTTAGTTGCTATTTTGGCCAAAATGTGTCCATACCAAATTGGAGGGTGGGAGGCCTTCCTTTGGATAAAAGTCCAGTTTCAAACACCCACCCCTTTTTGGGGGCCATGTATGTATGGAGTCGGTTTAGCTCTTCAGGAATTTGGGTTAAAATGTTTTGGTCATGAAACAAGTTTGCTTCGCCGATGCTGCTCATATTGAAGTAAAACATTCGTGTGTCAGCCATAGCGTTTCTGTGGCTTTTGACCAGTTTTCAGGTATTTATAGTGTTCGGAATTTCGTTGCTATTCATTGTCGGCTCATTGGTAAATATTTGCTGCTGGAGCTTTAGTGGGGGCACCTGGAGGCAATCTTATGGTTTTCGTTTGAAAAAAAAGTGGGGGAATAAAATTAAGTAATGTATTTGAAATTGAGAGTTTAAACGTTTTTGTCTCCTGCCTTGGTGGTATTAAACATTTTGGTGTGGGTTATTTTTTGTTTTAGTTTTTTTAGTTTAAGAGGGGACAAAGTAAATATCCCATGAACTTGACATTGATCTTAATTAAAGTATAAAAAGAAATTTAGAATTAGTTTTAGTTGAAGTAGGAGCAGAATTTTTTTAGAAATCCATATAACATTAACTATGGCATTATTTTAGTAAGATAAGGAGAGAGGTTTAAATGAGGACTTTAATGTAGACCGATATGATGAATTGACACTCCCCTCTAGCACTACGACTAATTTTTTGGGAAAGTTCTATATATTTTATTCATTTAGGTAGCCTAATTAGATTGCAGCAAAAGAGAGTTTCAGAGAATTTTTACATAAATTCAGAAGAAAATCTGAGGTAGTCGAGTGTTTGTCATTTTAACCTTTAGTAGAAAATATGGCCACTTTTTTCTAGTGGCGTAACTATCAATACTTGTGTGCCACTAAACGTCATATGTTTATATTTTTTGTACCCACCTTTTTATTATATTGTGCCACTTTTTATTTACATTAATTTATATTGTAATATTTTTTATACATTTTGATCCCCGAGTACAATTAAAATTTCAAATATGATCGTGTCCTAAACAAATAATCAGCAGTATATGCAGCTCAAATATGAAGAATTTTGCTTCTTTATTATAATGCTTTAAGAAGACACATGTTACAGCCTGAAAAGTATGGCAAATAATTTTGCAGCACATAATCTTCTGAATATTAAATTTTTAGAACTCGATTTCTAAACAGGATATCTTTTTTTTTGCGGTCCAGCTAAACTCCAATTTTTTTTTAAAATTTTACTGTAACACCTTTTTGTCATATTGTGCCACTTTCGATATAAAATAAATTTATATCTGTAAAATTTTTTATACATATTTGAATCCCCATAACCGATCTAACAAATGTTTCAAATTATAATCGGTGTCTTAACAAATAATAGTATAACGGGTGAAGAATCATGATATAAATTTTTCCATTTTTATGACCCTGTTTCAAAGGACACATGTACCGCCTAAAAAGCATGCAAAGATTTTTGTTTTGCTCCAAAACCAAGTCTGAAGGTCGGTTTTGGTTTTTTTTTTAATTTTTGAAACACCTTTTTATCACATTGTTGCCACTTCTATATAAATAATTGTACTGTAAATTTTTTAACATTTTGATCCCCAATACCATTAAAATTTCAAATATAATCGGTGTCTTAACAAATAATAGAGTATTTGGGTGAGAATATGAACAATTTTCCATTTTTTATGACCCAGTTTTCAAAGGACACATGTTATGTCCTAAAAGCATGCAAAGATTTTTTTTGCTCCAAAACCAAGTCTGAAGGTGGCCACCATCCGAACTGAATTATTTTATTTTTAGATTTTTATTCAATTGTGCCCAAGTTCTTTCGGAAGTTATCATGATTTAAACAGACGAACGGACGGACATCGCTTGATCGACTCAGAATTCCAATTTCACCACGATCAAGAATATATACATTTTAGGGGGTCAATGACAATGCCAACATAACCCGCTTCCTATGGCGGAGGGTATAAAAATAAAATAATTTTTAAAAAACATATTTCGTATGTCTGATATGTTGCAAGGACTACCTCCGAAATTGGATGGAAATTGTTTAAATTTTCTCTAATTTCAATAACGTTTTTTATTTTGATAGCATTAGAATATATCTGTAGACCAAATATGTTACCTAGATATATTAAATCCAATAAAATTTTAATTATAATTAATTTATTAAATTTATTACAAATTAAACCAAATTTATTGAATTCTATTTGTTAAATTATATAAAAATAATCTAATCACTAGGTTATGACCTGAATAGTAAAAGCTTTCTCTTTACTTCATGGTTATGGTATATTTAATAAATTCTTATCTTACATTTAAAAAAATCAATAAATAATTTAATCTGAATTGAAATCAGTTACTTTTGATTTCTAAAAAATGTTCTACATGTGTTATATGAAAACATGGCCATTTTAATTGGAATACTAATATATCTTGCTATCTAAACAACATATAAATGACACTAGTCAAGGTAAACACTAACAAGGTAAACATACTTTACAGCCTTTGCATAATTTCTTTATATAATAAAAAATATCCTTTGATTACCTTTTTCAGTTTAGTAAATTCTACTTATATTGCTACTGAATATACATCTAACCACAAAGACTGGTTTTGTGAGCAAAGAAATAGAACGAAAAAAAAATTAAATTTACAATTCTCAAGCATGTAAGACATATCAATGTGGTTTGATCGATTTTTCCAATGAAATTGTAGAACATTTCAATGTAAAATCTTCAGGCTATATGTATTTAGAAAATAAAATACCACAGAGTTAGAGAAACAGAGATGGTAAAAAAGCCCAAAGCCTGAGGATTCAAATTAGAAAAATGTGCAGTAAGAAAAATGTCTATATAAGAGGGTTGCCATTAATATTCCGGGATTAGAGAACATTTTTTTATTTCATTTTTCCATTAACATCTATACGCTTTTACATGCCTTTGAATCAATTGTGGAATATAATGATGAGTAATAGTTGTTTTTGTTCTCTAATCCCAAAATATAAAAGGCAACCCTCTTATATGGGCACTACATGCAAATAACGATTATTGTGGCTCTCAATTATAACAAATTTATTGGTCTATACCAGGGATGGAAAATACAATTTTTAAGAAAGTACAAATAAGGTACTTTTTTGAGCAAAAAAGTACTTTTCACTAAATTTCATTGGAAGATTATTGTCAAGAGCTCCCTTAAATTGAATTTTAAAGGAAATAAAGTTGTGTATGTCAACTTCTAAATTTTAAATATTTTCTTTTTTGTCTTATATTCGCTTACAAACGACTACCGTTGTATTGTAACTCACGTTGCCACAGCTGTAACTTTATGCGTACTACATACATTTCCTTAGATAAAAAAAAAATAAATTTTTGACACAATTTTCTATAGAAAAAAATTGACAAAATTTTTATTAAGAAATAAAATTTTGACAAAATTTTCTATTAGAAATAAAATTTGCAAAATTTTCTATAGAAATAAAATTTTGACAAATTTTCTATAGAAATAAAATTTTGCAAAATATATTCTATAGAAATAAAATTTGCCAAAATTTCTATAGAAATAAAATTTGACAAAATTTTCTATTAGAAATAAAATTTTGACAAAATTTCTATAGAATAAAATTTGACAAATTTTCTATTAGAAATAAAATTTTGACAAAATTTCTATAGAAAAATTTGCAAAATTTCTATAGAAATAAAATTTTGACAAATTTTCTATAGAATAAATGTTGCAAAATTTCTTGTAGAAATAAAATTTTGACAAATTTTCTATAGAATAAAATTTGAAATATTCTATAGAAATAAAATTTTGAAAAAAAAATTCTATAGAAATCAATTTTGGCCAACATTTTCTGTAGAAAATACAATTTGACAAACATATTTCTATGGAAATACAATTTGGACAAAATTTTCAATAGAAATAATTTTCTTACAGAATAAAATTATGATAAATTTTGAAAAAATTTTGTAAAGAAATGCAATTTTGCAACATTTTCTGTAAAATACAATTTGACAAAAATTCTATGGAAATACAATTTGGGCAAAATTTTCATAGAAATAAATTTGGACAAAATTTTGAAGAATAAAATTTAAAAATTTTAAGAAATAATTGACAAAATTTTCTATAAAATAATTTCAAATTTTCTATGAAATAAATTTGAAAAAAATTTCTATAGAAATAAAATTTGACAAAATTTCTATAGAAATAATTTTAACAAAATTTTCTGATAGAAATAAAATTTATGACAAAATTTCCTATAGAATAAAATTTGAAGAAAATTCCGTATAAAATAAAAGTTTTGACAAAATTTCTTATTCGAAATAAATTGTTTACATATCAACTCCACATGAACTTGTCTGTTTTGCCCAATTTGTAAAAAGCTATGCAATAAGACTTCTTCCAAATATTAATATTTTGTCAAGACTCATTGTCCGAATATTGACTATCGGCTCAAAATATATACACAAAAGGTTTAAATTATTCACGGGGGTACTACGGTACTCACCATGGGTGAAAAAGTATTGAAAAAATTACTATAGTACTGCAATTTCCATCCCTGGTCTATACAATGGTTTAGGGTTACTCTTAGCTTTACTCCCAATGTTAATATTCGCTCTCTTTCTCTCACACTTACAATTATTAACATGTATTTTGTGAATTTATATTTGGGTGTAAATATCACAACTTAAAAGTATCTAATTAAAAAAAATTTATTTTATTTACCCCCAATAAATTTCTTCTTATAAACCCAGAACTTGCCCTGTGTTGGTCAAGAGAATAATTCGACATTTAATTTAAACCTTTGTTATGAACAATTTTACTTTCTTTTCACTCATTTTGATATGACCCTCTCTCGTCCTACTGACTGAGATCTAACCATTGATGTAGGTTTATAGTTCGTTTCATTGTGTGTCCAGGCCTTTGTATGGCTTTGAAAATAAACAAGAAAAAACGAAAAAAGAGATAAAGGCACGATGTATGTTGTACGATACCATAGATATTAGACTGTTGATAGATGATTCCACTATTCTCTTTAAAAAAATAATTGTGTCAGTTCCAAAAATTAATTTTTCTTGACATTTCGTTTTTGGCTTTTTCGTAAAGAGTCAGTCTTCGAAACATTTAATTTTCGTCGCATTTGCTTTTGTGTGCGTGTTCGTAAGCAGACAATGCGCTTCAAAATTAAATTTTCGTATCTTTCGGCGATTTTGGGCACAATTTTTTCTGTCTCAATGTTATATGAGACTTTAATATAGTTAATACTTATTTATAAATCCTCTGTTGCCAATCATACATCGTTCTAATTTGTTGTAAGAATTGGCAAACTACAAAAGGAAAACGAAAGAGATTGGGTAGGCGTGCCTTATTTTTCTCGTTTTATGTCTTGAATCTTCGGAACTGTCGAAAAATAGTGTTGACACTCATGGCTCCATCTTCTAAGTCTATAGTCTCATGCGTGTATACCTACCATTCAGGAGTGAGCTCAAAGCCACATGTTTGTGTGAGAGAAATGTAAGTTTGCGTCGTGAATTGTAATACTCATATTTACAGATGTTTCACACGCCACACCACACATCGTAAAAGCATATGGGCTTGAATGGTAGACATTAAGAGAAACTCTATCTCCGTTTTTTTCTTCTTGTTTTTGTTGTCCCAGACAATTTATCCAAACAGTACTGATATAATATTTGCTTTAATGATTACCATGTTCTACTTCAAATACAAAGGCACTATGAGGAGGATAACGTTTATCACCTTTCCCATAAATAATGACTCTTCAATGAAAAGTAACAATCATAAGGGAGATAAAAAAGGCCAAGATATTTTCATTTATACAGTATTTTATAATTAAATTGCTCAAAATTGGTGTACCAAAAAAGTCGAAAAAAGCTCAGTATTCAAATTTTTAGGTTTATTGAAATCCATTCATTTATGTGGGGACTTTTTCGATTTTGTTAAAGAGTTGCTGAAAAGACCTACATTATAATCCCCATTCGATTTTTCAATTTTATAATTTAAAGTCTACTAACATCAGGTATCGAATTTCAACCAGCTCGCATGAAATTTACTCCTCCAACAGGGTCCGCAGATTAAAATTTGGGGATCGATTTAACATATATGAAACATTTTTGCCTAGTTGTTGTTAGAGGGCATATACAAACATTACGTGCAAATTACAAGCGGATCGGATAGATTTGCTCTTCCAAAAGGCTCTGTAAGCAAATCTGGGATCGTTATATGGGTAATATATACCCAGCAACAAAGCGTCCGCAAAAAAGTAGTGAAAATATTCTTTTTGGATCCGGAAGTGGTACCAAATTGACGCAGAAGCGATAATTTACATGGGCTTGTCATAGGACGGATGTCCACCATTTCAATGGTCGCTGCACTGAATTTGCATCACTTCTTAAGGTGTGAGGCGAATTCAGTGTTTTGGATGTGATTAAGAAATTTTCGTGATAGTTTGACAATAAATAATTTTAAATTTTTTTTATGATTTTTAATGCATTAACGTGTGCTGGAATTTTGTGATCAAATATTTTTCAAAAATTGAAATTTTCTACAAAGGATTTAGAATTTTTTCGGCTATATTTAAATAATTTGTACCATTTATTAATTCTTAATCTGTTTTTAACCTCCTTTGAAAACACAAAAAATTCCCATTAAAAATATGAAAAAAGCGAGTTATAAAGAAATTTGACTCAAACTCACTTCTGTGCGTTAAATAAAGAACATCTTTGGGAGAGCATTTTTGGAAGTTCTTTAAAGTTGTGCCTTAAGAAGAACTTCCAATTTTTTTTGCTGGGTAGTTATAGATCGATATGGACCAATTTTTTTTGATGGTTATTAGATCGGATTTGATTGATTGATTGTACAACAAAACTCCCAGTGGTTCAGTTTTTCTGCAAAGAATGAAAACTTACACTGAAAACAGTGAACTGTTAACCCACTAGAAAGAAAATTTTGTTAATTTTAGAAACATTAGATTAATTTTTATTTTATTTAATTTAACTAATGTATTATCTACATGGCTTTATGAAATATACACAAAACATTTTTTTTGATTCAATCACGAATTTAATTGATCAATTAATTTTAATTGAAATGTCTTCAATCACAAAATGATAGTACCAATTAACAAATTAATTGAAGGTCAATTAAAAAATTAATTGACTACTACTTATTTTATGATTTTTTTTCAATTAAAAAATTGTTAACAATTTAATTTTTAATTGAATTTTTTTTAAAACTCAATTAAAATTTTAATTAGAAAATTTTGTGAATTTTTTCTATGTAGGGTTCAATTTTTTTTTTTGTGTAAAAAAGTTCCATATATCTAAAATATATACAACCTATTATCTTACAAAAAATAATTTTTTGACTCATATGTGCAACATGTGGTTCTAAGTTCTATCCCCCCTTTAGTGGTATTCATCTCTCTCT
>PGFW01048274.1:2016-19439 GCA_003123925.1 Haematobia irritans | reverse complement strand
TTAACTACTTACATGTACAAACAAATTGACCAAAACCAACATTCACTAAATCGCAATTATGCACTAAACTTTATTCACAATTCAGATATCTATTTAAAAGGATTGAAAAGATTACCAAAGAAACCATCGTCATTGAAATTAAAACCATTGAAAAAATTAAATTTCGATTTGGATGGAGAAGCCGTAGCTGTTGTGTCGGGTAAGGCCCATAAATTAGAACTTCCAAAGCTGTTGTCCATTAAGCTATTGCCACCCGTAAAAGCACTTAAGTCTATAAGGGTTGGTGTGCGGCTACCACTATCCAAGGATGTCATCATTGAAGGGGTCATTGTAGGTGACGTACCCAAAGAATGAAAATCGTCGGCCCGTCTTAGAAATAGTGAAAAATATGTGGGTAACAAAATATTAATAAGTGTTGGATAATCATGGTACTTGGTGGAACGCAGATACATGGAAGCTACTGAAGAGAAGTTGATATAAGGAACTTATTATTCCATTTCGATGTTGTCCATTTTACTAGAACCAAATGGAGGTTAGCTAATTCATTTATAATTAGGTTGTTTTGCATTTTATTACCTTTCTTGATGGGGTCTTTATGCTGCTACCATTTTTCGATTTCCCTTGTTGCCTGGATTTTTTATGTCCTTGTACTGGTGCTCCTTGAACGAATTCTGTGACCAGCAATGATATCACAGCAATGCTATATATTTTAAATTGGTCATATTTAAATTTCAAGCCAAAATGTTCACAGTTTTCTTTGTGCGAAACGTCGTCTTTCTTTAACTGCACTTCCATAAAATGATTAAGTAATTGGCTTTTCTTATATAATAAATACTCGACTTACAAGTCTACAAAAGGATATTTTTTTTAAATGCATAGTACATACTCATACGACTTTGAACTTCAAATTTTTATTTGGCCATAATTCAAAAAGTCTGAGGCTTTCTTTAGGTTTAAAGAAGGCCAAATTTGTGTTCATCTACATACTAACTTCAAACCCACACATAAACGTGACTCTAGAGAAGAGGGGCACTTGAAGTAAGTTAGCTTACATTGTAGTATTTTATTAGCTCAAATTTTAGTTCCACACAAAGTGTTATCAATTCAAATAACCTAATGTTTTGGGTGGACATACTGTTTATTGATTCAAACGAGAAAAATGGGTTGGAAGTACGCGGGTTGCCTTTTATATATCGGGATTGGGCAACTCTAGTGTTGCAATCTGCCAACTGGTAGCTCTATCATAAAGCTTGACGTTGACAAAAGTTGCTCGCGCAAGAAGTACTTCCAAGCAAATGATCGCATGTTAGTTTTTCGAAAAACTGGTCATATTGCAATCGTACCACTTTTGAGTGGTACACCACCAGTTGTTTGCCAGTTGTGTTACACGAAATCAGAGAAACCAACTGCCGAAGATGGATCACGGATCACACATAGGTGGAAGCTATATCTAAATCTGAACCAATTTGCATAATATTTTGCGGGTTTCATTAATACCACAAAAGGTTACCTTGTGCAAGATTTGAGTAAGATCAGTTAAGAAATGAGGCCTGTATGGTCAAACATAAGGTTATTAGGGGCGAATTTTTCAAAATCGGGTGATACATATGTGGGAGCTATATATACATCTGAACCGATTTCGATGAAATTTTGCACATATAGTTAGTATTATAGAGGACTGGATCTAGCCAACTTTTAGTAAGATCGGTTAATAAATAAGGGTTCTATGGCCAAATTTGGGAAAATCGGTTCTATGGCCAAATTTGGGAAAATCGGGCTATACATATATATGGGAGCTATATCTAAATCTGAACCGATTTCGATGATTTTTTGCACATATAGTTAGTGCTATAGAAGACTACATGTAGCCAAATCGGTTGATAAATTAAGTTTTGTGGCCAAATTTGGGAAAATCGGGCTATACATATATATGAGAGCTATATCTAAATCTGAACCGATTTGGATGAAATTTTGCAGACTTAAAGGGCGATCCGTTTGAAAAAAAGCGCAACGTGACCCCATTTGTCGAAATCGGGCGATACATATATATGGGAGCTATATCTAAATTTGATCCGATTTGTGCCCAAAACCTCGCTGTACCAAATTTCATCAAAATCGGTTAATAATTCCGACCGGAATCCTGTGAACAACAAATACATGGACAGACGGACGGACGGCGGACGGACACCAAGCGCTAGATCGACTCAGGAGGTGATTCTGAGTCGATCGGTATATATTTTATGGGGTCTAAAATCAATATTTCTGGTAGGCACATTTTTTGGCCGATCAAACTTATTATACCCTGACCACTATGTGGTTTAGGGTATAAAAATTTAATGGAGATAATATCGTCATTTTTGACAAAATTGGCATTTTTTATTTTTTGAGTCGAAAATCGTCAAAATTGGCAGCCCTAGTTGTAGTGTTGAGTGTTATCTGAACGCATGTTTGGCTTAAAAGTATGCACTTTCCTTCTTATGGTTGATCACACTATGGACGGAACTAAGGTTACGGAAGACCCGTACGTTTTAGAAGAAACAAGAATTGGGTTCCACTTTCTTTCAGGCTCTCACCGATCTGCGGGAGTGTAGCTTAAGCAACATACTCGCCTCAGAACCTCTGGAAGTTTTAAACAACTTTAAAGAAGACTTATAAAGTGAAGTTCTTGAGCAACTTTAAAGAAGATGAGAAAATTACCTCGAGGAACCATAATGGACATTTAGTGGTCTAAGTGGACATAAACCAACATCAAGGGAGCCGCAATGAAATATTAAAAAAATCAATGCTTTATTGAGATCAAAAGATCAGACTTTACCAAGTTCAGTTTTTTTATTTATTTTATTTACATCTAGATAAATATAGCATCTCTTATAGAATCTAAACTTAGTTCTTAAAAAAAGGGATGTTTTGGACATTCCCTCTGGAATTCTCCCTAACAGAGTGTTTGATTTGATGTTGATGGGTTTTTCCTTTTTGGCTTTCCTTTTCTTGAAACTTATTCCATCACGGCCTGTTCTGTCAATGGATTCAGTAGTAGCTGTTATCCGATGAGTATAGAGGATTAAAATTATTTGGTAGAACATAAATATCGTCGGGGCGCCCATTAAAGAAATATGGACGCTTCAGAGACGGTTAATCTGGAATCTGGTAAAGGTTGTTGTGTTGCTGAAGATGCACCTAATCCGACCGCTCCATAGCCGCCATAATTATGCGATGGAAGTGGTGGTGGGGGTGGTGATCCATTGTAATAATTGTGCATGGTCGATGGGGGTCTGTAACCACTATTTACTGTTTGCGAATTCGAGCTGGGTGCGGGACGATTTGCAAAATTTCCAGGAATATTAGTATACGGTAAAGAATTTTGCACATCGTTTGGTAAACCACCCATTTGATAGACATTACCAGGTTTTCCGTTGGCCAAAAAGTTAATGGGAACATTAAATATTGACGAGAAAGGCGAAAATGAAGGCAACGATTGATATGGTACCATTGCGGGGAATCCTGTAGTGGTGGCTGTACCCAATCCAAGACTAGGCAAGAACATATAAGGCGTTGGCGGCAAACGGACATAGTAGATGGGAGAATTGCGCGAAGATGACGAGGGACGTCTTTGTGATCCAGCTCCTCGGGACATAGAATCTTCAAATTCATTGGCCACAGATGGTGTAGGTGTAGAGAATCCAGGATAGAACATCTCGGGTGCCATATAGAAAGGATATGGTACGAGTATGGGTTGAGCATAACCCATGAAGGGCATAAATCTCGGAGTTACCGGCAATGATGATTGCTGATAGGCATCATAAGGATTGAACAGATGAGGAAAAAGTCCTGCGAAAGGTGACATTGAGGGAATGGGCATCTGATGATAGGGCAAAGGTCCATATGATCCCCTCTCATATAAATTCCATGGGTAATTATTACTCATACCAAATAGTGGGGGTGGCGGTGGTGGTTGTTGCGTCTGCTGTGCTTGACCTTGAGATGATGTTACTTCCCTTTTTAATTCCTTAAGGATTTGATAGGAATCACTTAAGTCCTCATCTGTTGCTGCAACATTAGCAGAGAAATGTTTCAATACCTCTTGCATGGCAGCTTCCTTATCGACAAATTGTGCTGGAGGCAAATTAGATGCTGCCGATGAGGATGTTGAGGCCTGTGACAATGGCAATGCTGAAGCTGCAGCATTCGATAACAATGTTCCACTGCTTAGACTCGGTGACGCTGTACCCAAATGATGAACCATAGAGTTGGAATTGCCAGAACTGCTGCCTGGGTGTGTCGAGGTATGTTGTTGTTGTATGGGTGTAGGTGCATGATGTTGGTTTGGTTGGGACATTGATGTCTGCTGATGTTGTTGATTTTTCAATTGGGCCACATTGTTGGCCTGTGCTGCAATCGCCGCATTTCGTTGGACCATCAAAAATAATAGAACAACAAATAGCCGCAAATCACATTTAAGCCACATTCTCTTTAGTGTTTTGGGAATTTTCTGTTTGGAAGTTTGGTTATTTGGACGGAAAACTCAATAGCTCGTTGATTGCACTTAGCCTGTGCTCTTTCTCTGTAATTTTAAAAAGTAACAAAAGTTTATGATTATATTAAAATATGATGGCTAATATAACGTTCGTTTAATATTAGAAATACGTTAGGATTTCAGTCTAACACTGAAAAATACATTAAGAATTCAAAGATTCGGGTCCTAAATTTTACGAATGAAATTTTAAAGGAAAGATTATTTTCGATCTTTTAATTGAAATTTCTTTATTTTAAGGAATTTGTCCTTCATGTTGTGTAAATTGCGTTTTTTTAAGTTTGTATTAGCCTTCATATTACACCGAAAAGATTTCTTCGTAAAAAGAACGAAAAATTTCGTTCAAAGTACGAAATTTTGTCATTGTTTTTTACAAACAAAGAAACTTTTCATTAAAAGTACGAAATATTTCGTACTTTTTTACGAAGAAAATTTCTTCCAAAATTTTCGTAGTTTGTAAGAAAAAAAATCGTAGTTTTTTTATGAAGAATCTTCGTACTTTTTATAAAAAATCTTCGTACTTTTTATGAAACAATTTCGTTCTTTTTATGAAAATGTTTCGTACTTTTTATGAAAAATTTCGTAGTTTTTATGAAAAATGTTCGTACTTTTTATGAAAAGCTTTCGTACTTTTTCCTGAAAAATGTTCGAACTTTTAGAAAAAAAAATTATAGTCGAAAGTGCATTTGGTTGTAGTTGCAAGTGTGAAAAATGACATCACTACTTTAACATCTTTAAGTTTTTTGAATAATTTTTAGTTTTATTGCTTCACTTTTATTCATAGCGCGCTATCACCCACATGAGAAGTAGCATAGACTTGCATAAAAAATAAAGGGTGATTCTTTTGAGGTTAGGATTTTCATGCATTAGTATTTGACAGATCACGTGGGATTTCAGAACATGGTGTCAAAGAGAAAGATGCTCAGTATGCTTTGACATTTCATCATGAATAGCCGAACGATCGCCACAACGTCGAATTTCAGTGATGGCCTAGAAAAGTGGCAGAAAAATCCGCTTTTTATCGACAAATTTTGTTCAGCGATGAGGCTCATTTCTTGGTTGAATGGCTACGTATAATAAGCAAATTGCCGCATTTGGAGTGAAGGCAACCAGAAGCCGTTCAGAACTGCCCATGCATCCGAAAAATGCACTGTTTGGTGTGGTTTGTACGTGTGTGGAATCATTGGACCGTATTTTTTCAATGATGCTGTTGGACGCAACGTTTACGGTGAATGGCGATCGCTATATCGTTCGATGCTAAACAAACTTTTTTGTTGCCAAAAATGGCAAGAAACTGAACTGGTTGAACATGTGGTTTCAACAAGATGGCGCTTACATGCCACACAGCCTCGCGATTCTATGGCCATTTAGAGCGGAAACTCGGCAGAACAATTCATCCTGCAAGAAATGGACCGTAAGTTGGCCACCAAGATCATGCGATTTGAAACAGCCTTATTAGACTATTTTTTTGTGGGGCTACGTCCAAGTCTAAAGTCTACAAATAACCAGCAAATATTCCAGCTTTGGAAGAACAACATTTTCGCAAGAAAGTGAATAATACCGAGGACATGTGAAAAAAAAGAAAAATGGAAGAAAATACAAAGCGGATGGAGAAGAATAAAGGAAAATGCGCACCGCCCGAATATGCTCGAAAAAGCTTGCGCCAAAATTGGACTTTCCGAATGAGACCACCTAAGACGCAGACGCGCGTCAACATTTAAATGAAATTATCTTCAAAAAAGTAAATGTCATGGACCATCTAACGTTTTCAAATTAAAAGAAGCCGATGAGATTTTGCAAATTTTTATGCGTTTTTTTTTTTTTAAAAATAGTTTATCAAGCTCTTAAACAAATTCACCTTTAGAAATAAAGGAATACACTCACGCACATTATAAAAGACCAAATTTAATGCTGCGAACGGGAAATTTTTACAATTTCAATGAAACTTCTTCGTTATTTCAAAGAAAATGTTTCGTACTTTTTATGGAAGAAATTTTAATGCAGAATGTTTCCCCCGTAAAATATTCGTAAAAAACTTCTTCACAAAATTCATGAAATATGAAGAAAGTTTCGTTAAAAGTACGAACTTTTTACGAAGAAAAGTTAATGTAGAATGTTTCGTAGAAGTTTCGTACATTCGTAAAATGTTCTTCGTAAAATTTATGAAAATGAATGAAAATTTCGTTATTTTAATGAAGAATTTAGGAAGAATAGTTAATGAAGAATTCTTCGTAAAATTAACGAAGAGAATTCTTTCGGTGTAGGTCAATTCAATTTCGTTGGGGTTAAAAATAAGTTGATGTGTCAAATATTTCGAATTACAGGGTGGATGATATGTATTACAACCAACTTCAGGTCGCTATCATTTCTAAACCTAAACATTTCGAATCAAATATGATTCGAAAAGTAAAGGCCAGATTTCGTAGAATCCACGCCACAGAAATCATAAGATGATCATATCGCGACAATGGATTCAACCCATATTGAAAACCGAGCTTATACTAAAGTCATTAAAGTTCCAAAAAGTGCAACAGCTCACCGATGCTCAATTATCGAGTAATTTCATAATTGAAAGCAAAAATATTGTTTTTCTCTGTGTACACCTTTGATCTTATGCGCCGTCGACGGTAATGAGGCGGGTATTCGATGGTGCCTCACGCTCGTTCCTCGCTCCGTTTCTACCGCAAAATGGGCTATTTTGCGCTTGTGGCATTTTTTAGAGTAAAGTTGGCACTATACACTGAAAAAACAGTGAACCCACCAGGAAGTAAACATTTAGTTAATTTTAGAAAATGTTTAATAGTTTTAGAAAATTTTAACTAAACAGTATTACAAACGCTTACATCACGCCGATATCACAAAAATAAGTAAGTATTTTTCGACAAATTCAAGAAAATTTATTAGACATAATATTTTTTTTTCACTTGTTAAAGAAAAATTTTTAGTTTGATAAAATGTCTTTAGTGACATAAGAAGTTCATAATGGGCGCATTTGTAGTAAAATTTACAAAATTAAAGAAATAATGAACTATTTTGTGAGAAGTACGAATTTAGTAAAACTTTTTACTTCACTTTTACTTTCTCCATATATAATAATTCCATGAAGTAAAATAAAGTTAAATTGGCTTTAGTGAAATAAAGAGTTCCTTGTTTTTGAGTGTAAAATACCAAAGTGTCGATCATTTCAAGACTGAGCCACTTTCGTGCTGGGTGGATGGTTTTGCCACCGTTTAAAGACCATAATTCGTGCCAAAGGTCGCCAATTCTAACAAATCTAAAATCTAATTCTAGAGTTTATACAATACAATTAAAAAAGCATAACTTTATTGCATTACATATCAGCCACCCTGTACAGGTTAATTTTTTAAGTTAATTACGTTTGGAAATTCAACCCACTTTTTCATTAGAAATAGTTTTGGTTTTCTGTTTCACCCAACGGGAAATGGATCAACCTCAGGACCGGTGCAGGACCAGTCCATGCACGGACGAAAAAGACTGTTTTTCATATGTTTGGGTGTAAAAATTATATGTTTGGCAACACAATGATTTTTTGAGTGCAAGCTGTAAGCGTCATGAAACTAGCATAACATGTTTGGGACATATATGTTAATATTCGTTAGAACATATTATGTTTGAGACATAAAAATGTTTGTACAATATAATATGCTTAGATGCCAATCGATATCTTAATTTGGAAATAGCCTATAAAACAATATTGTGTTTAGAAAAGAGAGAGACCTAAGTAGAGGCAGGGCTGTGGAGCCGGAGTCCGGAGTGTTGGACGGTCGGAGTCCTGAAGATTTTTGCTGGAGTTCGGAAGTCGCTAAAAATTTTGTTCGACTCCGACTCCGGCTAAACCAAATTTTTTAAAACACTTCACATTTTTCGTAAACTAAAGGCAAGTTTTTACGCAATATTGTTTCCATTGCGTTATTCATTCGATGCAATGGAAGCATGCGATTGTAAATGAAAATCAACTTCCAATTACGGCTATCTTTTTATGTTTCCTAGAATGTTAGACTAGCAGATGGGCTGTATCGATCCATTTTAATGCCCATATCAATTTATTTGAAATATTTCGAACAATCGAAATTATTTTTTTTATTTTATTTTAAGGCAATATACATATGTGGAATATTGACAGAAAATTTTTTCAAAGTTGTTTTTTATAGAAAATTTGTCAAAATGTTATTTCTATAAAAAGTTTTGTCAAAATTTTATTCTATAGAAATTTTTCAAAATTTCTATAAAAAATTTATTCAAAAATTTTTATTACTAAAGAAATATTTTTTTCTATAGAAAATATTTGTCAAAAATTTTATTTCTGTAGAAAAATTTAGTCAAAATTTTGTTTCTGTAGAATATTTTTGCAGAATTTTATTGACTACACAAAAATTTTTTCTAAAATTAGATTTTGTATTAATAATTTTAAACAAAATTTTTATTTTCTATAAGAAAAAATTGTCAAATTTTATTTCTATAGCAAATTTTCTCAAATTTTTTTTTCTTACTGATGCTCACTGATACTCACTGCTATAAAAAATGTATTTCAAAGTTTTATTACTATATTTTTTTTTCTATATAAAATTTAGTCAAAATTTTATTTCTATGGAAAATTTAGTCAAAATTTAGTTTCTATAGAATATTTTGCAAAATTTTATTGTATAGAAAATTTGCAAAATTTGTTTGCTACACAATTTTTTTTAAATTGTATTCTTATTGATAATTTTCAAACTTTTATTTCTATAAAAATTTTGCCAAAATTTTATTATCTATAAAAATTTTATTCAAAATTTTATTTCTTATATATTGGTTCAAAATTTGATTTCTATAAGAAAATTTTGCCAAAATTTTATTTCTATAGAAAATTTAGTCAAAGATTTTCTAGAAGTATTTACAATTTTGTCTAAATCGATTCAGATTTAAATTCATGCATATGGGAATATAAACCTTTATATAGCTCGCAACAAATTTAAAGGATTTGAGATAGTATCAATAATTTTGGTCCACAAATACATATACCGTTGGTATCTTCTCATATTACGATGGGTATTTATATCATTATTTTATTTATTAAACATTGCCCTAAATTTGAAAATAGAGTTTCAATTGTGCAATACTAATGTACAATTAAGACCTTTTTTTGGCACACATAAATAAATACGCGATACTTTATATCGATCCACTTACGGTACCCCCACAAATAGGAACTAACAAATTAGTGGTATTAAAAATAGATTTAGTTATATTTCACCCGGATTGATCGAGTCGAGCTGATTGAAAAAATGCTGGAGTCGAGTCGAAGCAAATTTGGCTCGACTCACAGCCCTTGCTAGAGAGTATGCTGCAAAGTAAACATCAATGGAAGTAACCATTTGCGCCTTAAAAATAATTATCCACACACAAAGAAAATTTCATTAATATTTTTTACTACCAATGTATTGCCCTAATGGTGAAAACATTAATTATGTTTTGAACAAATACAAACAATGTATTCCCATCTGAATATTTAGCTTAGCAAATTTTGAGCGGTGTGGTGTATATCGACTACTCCGCAGTTCCTAGTCAAAAACGTTTATGGAAGGGACCGACCACTTAACTTCGGTGTTTGCCATTGGAACTATTAATAAATTTTAGTATTTTAAGACACGACTCGATTTAATCCTTTTAAAAATTATTTAGTAGGATCTATGCCAACAATTCAGGTTCTCATGAAATCAGCCTTGAACGATTTAGATACCATCTAACTTTTAAAGATCAAAGAGAGTATAGTAAATAATTAAATTATATCAACATTTTAAAAAATAGGCGGACAAACTGGAGCAGCAGAATTGGGTGCTCGGCTAGAAACTGGTATTTGGAATAGTTTAATTCTGAAGTGATCATTTTTTTTTTTTTTTGAAGATCATTTTCAAAGCCATAAGTGCTTGGGTGAATCATAGTAATATTCTTCAGGCATCATCAGTGATTGCTCATATAATTTCTGGCATTGACCTCTCGCTTATGCTGGGCTAACTGCCATAAAGCCTTTCTAGACGTATGCCCAATTTTCCATTAAAACTAAAAAATAATTCTTATGGAGAATATGTTGTGGTCGGTCAGTAAGGTTTGAGGAGATATTGCCTTTGACCAATTTTGTGTCTAATTCCGATTTTCCCCCCATCAAGCTTTCACAATAAACAGCAGTCAAATATGCACTTGAAGTTGATTTACTAACCTAATCATTATGGGAATCGTGCTTAAATGTGACATAAGGTTAATTATAAAGTTGTCCAAATAAGAATAAATATCAATTCTAAATCGAAGCCTGTCAATGATAATTTTATAGGAATTGGATGCTTTTTGGTCTTACTTTGCATCAATAACCTATCACTTTTGGCCAATTTTAAATTGACTATACATGGAAAATTTCCTCTTTTAACTGGAATTTTTGCGATTGGCTTCTTTCACAGAGCGAAACCAATTTTGCGTAAATGGATTTTTCAAATGCCACATTTGCACAATTCATTAGGCTATTGTTTAACTGCACTTTCCTTTATTGGTATAGTCTGGTGAATAAGTAGGGCATTTGTAAGCCTTCATACTGAATGATGAATTTGCGGCATGCGTGTGGTGTTAATTGTAATTGTCACTCAGTCAAGGCAAAATATAAAAAAATGCCAACAATGTCGAGTATAACATTTAATCATCGATCCATTACGTTAATATTGTTGGCAAAATTGCAATGTTTATACGGGGGAGGGGTAAAATATTTTTGACTAAAAAAAAGTGAAATTTATAGTTTTTCATTTTGAATAAATATTTTGGAATTGCTCTTTGGCTGCATTTACATTTTCACGTATTTTGTGTTCCACAATTACACAATATTGCAAATATCAAAGACAATATAGATGTATTTTTTTTATGTTTTTATTTACGCACAAAATAAGAAATTAAAAATATTTATAGTAGTTTATTTCGGTTGACATTTCTTTGTTATAGATTTGCATTTTTAATGGATTTTCGATTCTCATTAGAGAACAATAAATTTTTTGTACTTCAAATTAATATACAACTACTAAACATGGATCTGAGCAGACAGGAATAATATTATAGGTAAACGAAAAAATAACTTCTAACTTTATTCAGGTACAAAACTACATGCAAAAAAAAAATAATTCTTTCCTCCCAAATGAAAATTTTATTTTATTTGCTATTGCCTTTCGCTATACTAGGAAGTTTGTTTTTGAAAGAAAATTATAGAATTTTTAGTGATAAACGTATGACGCTTTTACAGGATGTTGAAACACTTTAATTACACTCAAAAAAAAAGTAAACTATATGTGTCACTAAAGTCAAATTTATTCTATTTTAGTTCACGGAATTATTAAGTTTTGGCTAACTTTCCTGGTCTTTTAATATTTTTTTGCGTACGTTAGTTAAATGAACTATACAAGCGGAAAACCTATACACAAATAATGCATAAATTCGTGGTTCGCCCCCAAAAAAATGTTCAGAATTTCTTAAAATTTTTAAATTTTTACCAATAATGTGCCCATCGTGAAAGCTTGTAATTGGAACTAACGATTTTTGAAAATTGAAATAATTTTGAACTCACAATTTTATGCCTTCAAACTAACGATATTTTCTTTAAAAAAAGTGAAAAAATAATTATGTCTAATTATTTTTTAATAAATATTAATTTATTTTTGTGAAATCCGTGGCGACACTAAACATAACTAACTTTTCTAAAAAATTAACTCAAAATTCCCTCTTTTTATACCCACCACCATAGAAATGGTGTGGAGGTAACACATCGAAATATCGATTTCCGACTTTATATAAAGTATAATGATATTCTTTGGATAACAAGGGGAAAATTCTATATAACGATGTCCGTCTGTCTGTCTGTTGTAATCACGCTACAACGTCCCCTTCAACTAATGAAGCAATACGTGCGAAATTATGCACAAACGTCGTCTTGTTGTTCTGCAGGCAGGTCAAAGTTCGAAGTGGGCTGTATCGGGTTTCAGGTTTTTAATAATATCCGCCATATAAACCGACCTTGGTCACCGATTTGGGTCTTGGGCTTATAGATAATCGTAGTTTTTAATCCAATTTGGCCTGAAATTTGGAAAATCTAGAGGTATTTTATGACGCATAAAGAGGTGTGTGCCAAAAATGGTGAGTATCGGTCCCATGTTTTTGGGCTATACCCCATATAGCCTGATCTCCCGAATGTTACTTCTTGGGCTTATGAAACGCAGTTTTTTAGTCAATTTACCTGAAATTGGAATATCTAGAGTATTGTAGGACACAAATACGTGTGCCAAAATTGTGAGTATCACGTCCATAGTTTTTGCGTATAGCCTGTCCATAATAAAACGACCTCCCGATTTTGTGGTCTGGGCTTATAAAACCGTAGTTTTCTAATCCAATTTGTCTGAAATTGGATATCTAGAGGGTATTTTTAGGAACATAAGAGGTGTGGCCGAAAATGTGAGTATCGGTCCATATTTTGGTATAGCCCACCATATAGACGCGATTTCCCGATTTTACTTCTTGGGCTTCTAGAATCCGAAATTTTTTTAATCCTATTTGCCTGGAAATTGGGATAATCTAGAGGTATTTTCGGGTTCATAAAGAGGTGTTGCCGCAAACGGATGAGTATCGGTCCATATTTTTAGTATAGCCCCCATAAAGAACGATTCTCCTGATTTAACTCCTTGGGTTCTAAGAAACAGTAGTTTTCTTATTCTGATTTGCCACTGAATTTTTTTTTGTAAATATTCTGATATTTTAGGCTGCACAGAAAACGTGTATCGGATTAAGTTTTTATCGTCCATTTGATAATGCCGTCCATAATAGACCCGACTTCACTTCTTGGACGGTGTTAAGGCGCAACTGATGCATGAAAATTGCTTGAAACTTCAATGTTAAATTTTCTAGATTTACTTTCGCACAGATTTAGATGTTCAATAGACGTTATTTTATAATTTTCTGGCACACTTAACAAGAGGATGTTAATGATTCCTCTAAAAACATCAAACAAAAATGGTTCTTTATAAATCCAGTAATCTGATATAGTCCTCATAAGGTGAAAATCTTTTAAAATTTATCTTCGGGAAGTGTCCTCAAAGTCCTCAAGCGCCTCCTGAAATTTCAAAGGAAACCCTAAATATTTGGTTCAGGTGGTGGGTATTTAAGAGTTCGGCCCGGCGAACTTAGTGCTGTATATACTTGTTTATACCCTTCACACCGTGTTCGTTTGTAACACATCGAAATATTGCTGTAAGACCTCATAAAGTATAGTATTCTGGGTCGTGGTGAAATTCTGAGCTCGATCTGAGCAAGGGGGGGGGGGTGTCCGTCCATCCGTACCGGTCTGTTGAAAATCACGTTAATTCCGAAACGAAACAAGCTTATAGACTTTGAAACTTGGCACAAGTAGGTTATTATTGATGTAGGTCGGATGTTTGGCAAATGGCCATATCGGTCCAATTTTTACGTAATAGCCGCCATAAATAAACGGACACTCAGATTTCCCGGCTCAGAATTTCGGTACATGGTGTTAGTATACTGGTCTCTACAACTATGC
This sequence comes from Haematobia irritans, assembly GCA_003123925.1. Classification (NCBI taxonomy): domain Eukaryota; kingdom Metazoa; phylum Arthropoda; class Insecta; order Diptera; family Muscidae; genus Haematobia; species Haematobia irritans. The sequence goes on along the minus strand of PGFW01048274.1, from coordinate 5,331 downwards.
AAAATTGTCCACATCGGTTCATAATATATATAGCCGCCATATAAACGATCACAGCAGCAGTTGAGCCCTCCAGAGCCTCTGGAAGACCAAAATTCCAATCTGATTCAGTGAAATTTTGGTAGCGTGTGTTAATATATGGCCTCAACACCCATGCAAAAATTGGCCGAAATCGTCGCATAAATTATATATAGGCCCATATAAACCGATTCCCAGATTTGACCTACGGAGCACGTTGGAAGAGCAAAATTCATCCGATTCGGTTGAAATTTGTATGTGATGTTAGTATGTGGTATCCAACAACCAATGCAGGAATTGGTTCATATCAGTTCCATGAATTATTATATATAGCTCCCGATACAACCGATCCCATAGATTTTGACTCCCCGTTCCTCTATTGAGAAGCAAAATCATCCGATCTGGTTGAAATTTGGTACGTGGTGGCAGTAATTATGATATTTAACGACCATGCCAAAAGTGGTCATATCTTGTCCATAATACAATATATAGCCTCATATAAACGGCGATCCGGCGAGATTTGGTTGGGGAGCCTCGTGGAGGAGCAAATTTCATCCGAGTCAGTTGAAATTTGTTACATTGTGTTAGTAATAATTGGCCCGTGTAAGCAACCATGCCTAACTATGTTCATGATCGGTCTAATATGTTTATATTATAGGCACTCAGATAAAGTCGATCCCCCAATGCACCAAAAATTGGTCCAATATCAAGTTCATTAATTTATATAGCCCCCATGATAAGCGACAATACATATTTTTTTTCTTTGTAGACGCAAAATAAATTAAAACTTATGTCATGTAAAATTAAACTTTAATTCAATTAACCTAAACTTAACTGTATTATTAAATTAATTTCGCTACATATTCATTTTAGATGTTATATTTATTAAAGTTGTTCATTCTTCGTTGCTTTTTTAGTTTTATATTTGATCATAATTGAAATACGTATTTATTCTATTTTTTTCCAATAGAAGTTATTCTCGTGTGTATCTTAATTGATTATGTTTCAATATAAATACAAAACACCATCAATGAATACATTTTTTAAATGTCATGCTTTTATTTAGAACTTGTTCTTTTTATTCAAAATATAAACACAGGCAGAACTTTTGTTTTAATTTTTATATCTACCATCATAGGTTGGTGATGGAGCGATACTAAGACATCAAAATATCGAAATCTACATATAACAGGTTGGCTGGAAAGTCCCCGGTCTGATAACATAGATGGCGTTGCGCTAGTATTAAATGCATATTATTTTTATAATAGTACCGAACCTTCAAATGATTCGTGGTGAAAATTTTAAAAGTCTGTAAAGTCAAGTTAGTTTTGTGAGATAGAACGTCCTTTTGTGAAGCAACTTGTTATTTTGAAAAAACGGAAAAGGGAAATTTCGTGTTTAGATAAAATACTATTTTGCTGAAAGGGAAAAATACGGTGGAAGCAAAAACTGCTTGTAATGAGTTCCCGGACTCCGCCCCAGGGAAATTCAACAATAATTGGATTGATAATGCCAAAATTGCAACGTGGTGAAAATCAGCACGGACGACGGTGAACGCAGTGGACGCCCGAAAGAGGTGGTTACCGACGAAAACATAAAAAAATCCTCAAAAATGATTTTGAATGACGCGTAAATATGAAGTTGATAGAGCTAGCAGTTGATTAGAGATAGAGATAATGCAAAGGAACGGGTTGGTCATATCATTCATCAATATTTTGGATATGCGCGAAGCTCTGTAAGCAAATGGGTGCCGCGCGAGCTCACATTTGACCAAAAACACAACGTGTTGATGATTCCGAGGCGTGTTTGCACTGTTAACTCGTAATACACCCGAGTTTTTCCGTCGATAATGTGAACAATGGATAAAACATAGCTCCATCATCTACAACTCCTGAGTCCAATCGACAGTCGGCTGATGTGGACAAAGCGACCGGTGAATCGTCTCGCGAAGCGTGGAAAGACTCAAAAGTCCGCTGGGCCTCTGTTTTTTGGGATGCGCATGGAACTAATTTTTATCGGATTATCTTGTAGAAGGAATAACCATGCACATGACTATAATATGGGCGTAATTGGAGCGTTGAAGGTCGAAATCGCGGCAAAACGCCGCCCATATGAAGAAGTAAACAAGTATGATACAGCCGCAAAGTTCGGCCAGGCCGAATCTTATGTACCCCCACCATGGATTGCGGTAGAAAAACTTCTACGAAAGACTGTCATCCACAAATCGAATTACTTGGGTTTGTGTAATCTAAAACTTCTTATTCCTGCATGGTTTGTTGGAGATAGTCGCAATTATACTAACATCACGTAGCCAAATTTCAACCGAGATGGGAAGTATTTTGCTCTTCGCAAAGGGGGTCTGGAGGTCAAATCTGGGTGATCGGTTTATATGGGGCCTATATATAATTATGGACCGATATTGCGACCAAATTTTTGGCATGGGAGTTTGAGGCATATATTAACACCACGTACCAAAATTTTCCAACTGAATTCAGATGAATTTTGGTCTTTCCAAGAAGGTTTCCGGAGGTCAAATCTGTGATCGGTTTTATATGGGGATATATATAAATTATGAGCCGAGTGGACGCATTTTTTGGCATGGTTTGTTAGAAACCATATACTAACAATGCACGTAACCAAATTTTCAGTCCATATCGGATGAAATTTGGCTTCTCTTAGAGGCCTCGCAAGCCAAGTCGGGATCGTTTATATGGGGGCTATATAAATTATTGGACCGATGTGAATCAATTTTTTGCATGGTGTTCGAGACGCATATAACTAACACAAGTACGCGAAATGTTTCAGCCGATCGGAATGAAATTGGCTTCCTCTTAAGGCCTCGCAAGCCAAATCGGGGGATCCTGGTTTATATTGGGGGCTATATATAATTATGGAGCCGATGTGGACGCAAGTTTTGGCATGGTTGTTAGGAGACCATACACTGACAGCCATGTAGCCAAATTTCAGGCCGGATCGGATGAAATTTGCTTCTCTTAGAGGCTCGCAGCCAAATCGGGGAAATCGTTTTATATGGGGGCTATATATAATTAATGGACCGATGTGGACCAATTTTTTGCATGGTTGTTAGAGACCAATATACTTAACAAGCATGTACCAAATTCAGCCGGAATCTTATGAAATTTGCTTCTCTTAGGGCCTCGCAAGGCCAAATGACGGGGGATCGTTTATTATGGGGCTATATAAATAATTATTGGACCGATGTGGACGAATTTTTGCGCATGGGTTGTTAGAGAACGGCATATACTAACACCATGTACCAAATTTCAGCCGGATGCGATG
>PGFW01048252.1:4617-21738 GCA_003123925.1 Haematobia irritans | reverse complement strand
TTTGCAAAGGATATTTTAAAAGATGAACAGGATTCAAAAAGTTTCGTATCCTCATTTTATGAAAACAATTTTTTTTAGAGCTAAAGATTAATAAAAAACTTTGCTTCTAATAACAATTTTCATCATTTTAAAGAACATTTGTCTTAATTGTATGCCTTGTAAAATTTACATATCTTAAAACTTAGGTTGCATAATCTGTCATATTAGGTACCTTCATGTTGTACACCGAAAGAATCTCTTTCATAAAAGAACCGAACAATTTTTTCATTAAAAGTTACGAAGTTTGCATTGGTTTTTACAACCAAAGAACCTTTCATTACCCAAAGGTACGAAATGTTTCGTACTCTTTTTGCTAGACAAGTTCTTCCAAATTTTATTCGTGACAGAAAAAAACATTCGGGACTTTTTATGAAAAATGTCGTACTTTTATGAACACATTTTCAGTTCTTTTTATGAAAATGTTTGGCGATACTTTTTATGAAAACACTTTTCGTACCTTTTGAAAATTTGAAATCTTTTAGAAAAAAAAGCCACTATACTTAACCGCTGCACCACTTCGTAAACCCACAATCTTCGATACTATATCAAATTCGTCAAATGTGTTGCGGGGCTATACACGCTAGAGAAGGAGAAATATGATCACCTCAACCATGTTTCAAAGCAAAATGTATTTTATATTTTTGTATGGTGGACCATGGCCCAACATGTTTGCACTAAAATTGTTATTTTCTCGTCAAATATAATCTGTGCCATGCCGAAATCGATACATGAGTTCCGAGGAAATAACATGTGGTCTGCGAAAACCATGTTTACACATGGTCACAACCCAATAAATAAACACTTTTTTTTTCCCAAAGTATATACATTAAATTCTGACTCCCATCTGAACAAAGATTTATAAATCGTATACAGCTCATTGAAAAAATTCATGCACGGCTGTATTGGCAAACGGATCTCGGTTCAATGAAAGTGGAATCAACGCCAATGTGTTGTCAAAACTGTGAACAGTGCGGTGGCAATCTGACAACGATAAAATCACACCATGCCGTGTCAAACAACAACCAGCGTTTCATTGATTCTGACAAGCGTTATGGTTACGGACTTTATAAACAAAATTAAAAAAAAAACTTCCGCGTTGCTGTGACTCGAACCGTGTGTTTCCTTGCCACCATACGCGTGTAACAATCGCCTTAGCACATATGCACCGCCGAGGAGTTAGCCATAATAACGTCTAACGGATTATTTTAAGACTTTCTCATGGCCAAAAAGAAAAACGAATGCCGTTCATGAAATCGTTGAAACGCGCCGTGGACGAAATGTGAACATTCCGTTTTGATTTTTTGGTGAACGTTTCCGTTTCATTTGTCACCGTCCGAGTGTCACGGGACTATGGACGATGAATCTTGTCTATTAGTGTCAGACGTTAAAATTTAATAGTCGGGCTACAATGCCTTGGGATGTACATCTATGTTTAGTGAAAAAACAGAGTGACTGATAAGCCCACGTAAATTCGACCGGGCCGAATTTTAAATACCCACCACATGAATTCAAGTATAATTAGTTTACATATGAAAATACTCTTTCGTCGTAGTGGGTTAGCGTGAGTAATATTATAGAATTGTTGGAGGGTTGGGAGCGACAAATCTTCTCCCAAACGAGCCAGCTCCCGAAGACAAACTTTAAAAGATTCTAACCTAGAAGACCAGACAAGATTCTGGATTTATCGAGAACCAAATTTGTTTGAGTTTTTAGAGAAAAATATAAAAACATATCGTGTATATGTTGAAATTACGCCTTGATTTAAAATCTTAAATCCTTCAGCATTTTCCGCATTTATTTACAATACGATGAAGTAAAATCTGGGAACTTTTTACTTTCAGTTTAAAGCAAATTTTATGATCAGTGGACCTGCTATACCCTGAAAGACAGTATTTATCTTTTCTGAGAAACGTATTTTAGACAAGCAAAGTTTTCTCTTGCGTACAAATTTTAGATACAGATCGTTGAATAAAACGAAAAAACATTTATAAGAAAAAGAAATTATTCGTTTGTGCTAAAATTTTATTATAGTGATTGACTAATTTCAGCAAATCGGATAAAACTACGGATCTAGAAGCCCAAGAAATAAAGCGGGAGATCGGTTGGTATATGGGGATTATACCAATAACATGGACCGATAGGCCATCATTTTGCTACTCACATATTGTGATCTTAAAATACCTCCAGATTTTTAAATTTCAAACAAATCGGCCAGAAAATATAGTCTCTAGACGCCCGAGAGACGTAAAATCGAGAGATCAGTCATTATGGGGTGTTATTACCAAAAATGGACCACTATACCTCAATTTCGGCACTCTTATTTGTGGGCTAAAAATATCCTCTAGATTTCCGAATTTCAGGCAAATTCATGTAATTAATAAAGTTATTGTAGCTCAAATTCTCAGCAAAAGCCGGATGGTTAAATAATAGTTCTAGAAGCCCAAGAAGCAAAATGGGAAATCGGTCTATTATGGGGGCTATACGCAAAACTGGAACGTGATTGCACCATTTTCGCACACCTTTTTTATGGCTTCCAAACAAGAACTCTTAGATTATCATTCTGCAGGAAAATCGGACATAGAAAATTATTGTTTTTAGGAAGCCCAAGAAGCAAAGTCGGGAAATCGGTCTCTATGGGCGATAGTATGAAACATGGACGATGAAGCACATTTCGGCTACACTTTTTTTATGGATCCTGAAATACCTCATAGATTCTCCAATTTCAGCAAAGTCGGAGGTAAATATTAGATTTCTAGAAGCCCGTAAAAGCAAAAAATCGGATATCGTCTATATGGGGCTATACCGAAACAGTACGATGAGCACCATTTTTCGCACACCTTTTTATAGTCCCCAAATACTTTCTACATTCCCATTTTCCAGGCAAATTGGATAAAAACTACGGCGCGTTTTATAAGACTCCAAGACTCCAAATCGGGAGGTTGGTTACAGGGGGCTACATCAACAACATGGCGACCGACCGCGGCACAATTTTCGACACAAGCCTGCTTTATGGCTCCCTAAAATACCTTTTAGATTTTTCAATTTCATTACAAATCCGGATTAGGGAAATACTTGTTTCTAAGGACGTGAAACAAGCAAAATCGGGGATCGCGTCTTATATGGGTGCGGCTATACCAAACATGGACCGATGGACACATTTTCGACACACCTCTTTAATAGTCCCAACAATACCTCTTAGATTTCCAATTTCAGCAAATGGATGGTAAATATAGTTTCTAGACGCCCTAAGAAAGCAAAAATCGGGAGATCCGGTCTTTAAGGGGCTATTAATCAAAACATGCGACCGTATAACGAAACGATTGCGAACACAACACTCCTTATGGTCCTAAAATACCTCTATAGATTTTTCAATTCAGACAATCGGATAGAAAATACTGTTTTCTAGACCGCCTAAGCAAGCAAAAATCGGGAGATCGGTCTATATGGGGGTCATTAATCAAACACATGAACCGATACGCGGACCCATTTTCGCACACCACTTTATCGGTCCCACAATACCTCTAGTTTTTATCAGGCCAAATCTGATAAAAAACTGACGGTTTTTATAGGCCAAGCCCCAAATCGGAGGTTAGGTTTATATGGGGACTATATCAAAACTTGGACCGATATAGCCATCTTCGAACTTTGATTGCCTGCAAACAAAAACTAAATCTGCTGCAAAATTTCGGACGATAGCGCCATATTTGAAGCTGTAGCGTGATTTACAACAGACAGGCAGACAGACAGACGGACATGACTTATATCGTCTTAAAATTTTCTCCACTTGATTTTCAAGAATATATATACTTCTGTATAGTCGGAAAATCGATATTTTCGATGTGTTACAAACGAGGGAATGACAAACTTATTATACCCGTCACCATTTTATGGTGGTGGGTATAATCAAGTAAGGAAAGTCTAAAGTCAGGGCGACATATATTATACCCTGCCCACCCGAAGGGCCGCAGCCAGGATTTTAAGTTGGGGGGGGGGGCGTTGGTGTTCAACTTAAAGAAAAAATATTCATATAATCTCATGTAGTGGTAGAAAATTTCTATTTATTGCGTAGGTATGTTACTCTATTACTAATATGTTATACCTTCACACTAATTGTCGTACAGGGTATATAAGTTTGTGCATTTGCTATGTAACGCCATGAAAGAGTATCATAGGTGACCAACGTTTTTAGTATACGGATCGGTTAGAAATAAATCTGAGGTCGAGTTTAGCGATGTCCGTTCTGATCTGTCCTGTTCCGCGGTCCGTCTGTCTGTCTTTGAAGTGTATTTTTCTGTTGTGCAAGACAGCTCGTCAGTCTTAGGTTCCGATTCCCTAAAATTTGGTACAGGGTTCCTGTTTCGGACTCAAAGGCGATCCCTATGATTTCTGGAAAAAATCGGCTTTCAGATATTTAGATTAGCTAGCCATATATATTTGTTCACCGATTGGTTCATAATGGGCTGATATATCAACCGACTCCTCTAATTCCGTACATCCGAATATTTTATGAGTCTCGAATATAACCTTGCAAAATTCAACCAAATCGGGTTTCAGATTTCAATATTAGCTCCCATATGTAGCTTTCGCCCGATTTACACTCATTTGCCCACAGAGGCAATCTTTAAACATCCGATTTACGTTGAAATTTTGCACAGTGAGTAGAATTAGCATTGTAGCTATGCGTGCCAATTGGTTTGACATTCAGTTCAGATTTAGATATAGCTCCCACTATATAGCTTTCGCCGATTTACACTCATATGACCACAGAGGCCAATTTTTGCTCTGATTTAGTTGCACAGGGAGTTAGAATTTAGTCCATAGTTTAGCTATGCGTGCCAAAATTTGAAATCGCGTTCAATTTTGATTATAGCTCCTCATATATATGTTTTTCTGATTTCGACAACAAATGGTCAACGAAATTCACCACACATTTTTACTTGTAAAATCGCCATCGGCTTAGGTTCGAAAAGGTTCTGGTAAAAATGACTCTACATTTTCCGTAACCCTTCTAATACTTATATATCGAGCGATAAATCGATAAATTAAACTTTTATGAAGGTTTCCTTGTTTAAAATTGCTTCAGATTTAAATTGTTTCCCATATTTTTTTACTTAACAATTTGTGTTCCACCCTAGTTGCATTAGCCGAGCTTAAATTTTGAGTCTATAAATTTTGTAGAAGTCTATCAAATTCTGTCCAGCATCGCCCAGTGATTATTGTGTAAATGTATGTAGTGGGACAAAATCGTTTATATATATAGCCCCCAACATGTTTGTCACGGATTGTGATGTGGTAATCCGAAAATTTACAATCTACAAAGTGGTGCAGGGAGTATAATATAGTTCGGGCCCCGCCGACTTTAGACTTCCTTACTTGTTGTATAATATTGTTGACGCCGACCGGCTTTTGGGCAAGCAATAAATCAACTGACTTCTTCAGGTCGGCATTGAACCGAACATTAATGCCAATCCTTTGGTCTACTCTCGCTAGTCGAATTCTTAAGATACGTCTTTAATCTCTTCATTTGTTGAAAAATGGAACTTCGGATGAGCATCGTAGTAACTGCAGGGATGAAATGCGAGTCACTATAGTACCTTTTCCTCAACAACTTTTTCACCCGCTCACTCACGCTCAGGACCCCGCGATATGATTTCACCGCTTACCTTTTGTTGTATAATTTTTGCACGTCGATATCAGATTCTATCGGTACCCTTGCTTTCGACACAAATATTTTTAATATTTTGAGAATAGTCTTTATCCAGCCTTACTTTGCTAATTAGTCTTTTACCAAATATATGGCAAAACGATACCTGTTCCTCAACTGTGGGCACCAGAAAATCTCAGATTGTAAAAAAAACATAGTCAAAAACAGGATTTTATCTCAACTCAAGCAATGCTTTTATCACAAAAAGAATTGCGATTCATATATTTAATCGATTTTGTTATTCCTCCGCGCCTCACCGACCAATCCGTCAACCAATTCCCCGCCTACTCCTCTATATTACATTTCCTTTCCGCCGGCAAATTTCTATTTTTATAGACAACTCCTTTTCGTTCCAACATCCTTTATCTTCAATTCCGCAACACTTTTCGTCCTCAACAACATTTCATAATCTCATTAGAACATTTCTTTGCCAACAACTCTTCCTATTTCCCCGCTAAAACAACAACCTTTTGCACCAAATTTTCTCTTCACTCAGAATTTCTTTCTGCGACAATCCTTTACTTTCTCATAGACAATCTTTTGCCAAATTTTATCTTATACTCCACCGCAAAACTTTTTCGTGCAAAACCTTTTCCACTTCTCTCTTAACACATCTCACGCCTCTCCTCTCGAAAATACACCTTCCAGTGACAACTCTTCTTGTTCGACCACATTTACCGTAACAAGTACCCTATTCCCCGCCCTCCAACAACAAATACCTTCTTCCTCTGTACCCTCTTTTCCTTAAAACCTTGTATTTTCCATCCCTGAGTAACACTGGCAACACGTTGACCCCACCAAGGAACGTAGTGGGTCTTTGCTCCTACGGCCATCACCCCTAACCTTGCCTTCGCGCAAACTTTCAGCCAACAGCCAGGCAGCAACTCCTTGGCCCAATTTATGCAAAAACGCACCCGGCCACCCACGGGGGTACCCTCCCACTCAGATATCTCACGACAGACATGACCTGCCGGTCTACCTCTTCTCTCACCCCAGCTCTCCGCTTCTTCAAAAGCAACCTGGCGACCTGCCCCTGAATTCAACCCTTATAAATTTCTCCTCCGTCCATCGTGCGCGTATGGTACAAAAAGATTTTCCGCTCTCTTTCCGCTGAAACTTTTCTTGAGTTTTCTTTCTTTATACAACCTCACACGAGCTTGAGACCTTTCCAACCGTAATACAAAACCATGAAAATCTGTTCATGCGTCCCCCCCCCCCTTTGGATTCTCATCAGAGATTTTGCGCTGTATGTAAAAAAAAAGATGTCGTTTGCGTTGGGAAAACTATTTCATTGAATTTTCTTTGACTATAAACCTTCACGTGAGCCCGAGCCTTTCCAACGAATGCAAAACCGTTGAAATCGGTTCATTTAGATAGGGTCACGAAAAAAAGTTTGATGCGGCCACCCCCAGTTATTGTAGCATAGTATCGAAGACAATTTCAGAAACCAAACTTTTTCGTGCACCCTACCGACCCGCCGAAATGCAATTTATTGTGCTGTGTCGTCATTTGAAGTCCGATCGAACAAGAAACGCATATCGTTGTTCGTGGTTTTGACAGGGTTGTTTATTTCGTGCATTGGTCATTTTTGACTCCGACGTCAAATTTTGATTTTTATTTTTTATTTCATTCGTATTCCCTTTCATTGCCCGATTTGATAACCGTTATAAAGATCTTAACAAAAAATATGGAACTCTTGCTATTGAAGTATCTTTACTTATATTCTCATAAACAAAAAAAAAAAAGTTTACAAATTTTTAAAAAGTCAATTAGGTCACGCCTTACACACCACCCAAATAGTTTTTGCTGTGTTGTCATGATGTCCGATCGAAACATCGAAGGGTGCACGAAAAACAATTCTGGTCTTCGAATCATGCTTACAAAAACTGCGGCGACGCATCACCACTTTTCTTCCTTAGGCCGTGGACCCCTATTCTACGGCTCATGCGTTTCTGGAGGTTATTGCGTCAGGAAGAAAACCCTTATTTTTATATTAAAATTTATTGTATGTTATATTTTTGTATGCTTGGTACATAAAATATTGGAAAAATTTATGTTTGTAGATAAACAGCGATAGTTTGTTAACACATTCAATATGATACCTGATATATGTTGAGCGAAGACCGAGGAGAGAGAGAGATATCTTACAGTCAAACAAAGATCCTTAATAAACCTGTCAGGGTATCTTACAACAACAACAAGCACAAGAAAATGACTTCGTCTTGATTATGTTGAAAAAGAAAATGCATTTTTGTGGTTCTTGTTTTGTTAGTGTGGAGGGGGATATTAATACTCGTCGATATGGCCGACTTGAGACTCTTCATCAAATTAACACATTAAATGTTAACACAATTGCAAACTCATGCGTCTTTTAATTTAAACAAAATGCGAAAACTCTAACCCATAATACACAGTCGCTTGATTCTTTTTCTTTTGTTTTCATTTTTTTTTGTTTATGTAGTGAAGTGTTAAAGAAATTATAGCTCTAAATAAGAAGCTATTCTTCTGAAATATGTAGCAATAGTTGTCTGGAGAATTTTTATCACAAAGATAAATGTTCGTCACGTATGTCTACCATGAGTAATATGATATGGTTTGTTATGGGTCATTTTTTTCTAAACAAAAAAAAATGGTACGAGATAATTTCTAGAGAAAATTTTTTTTGGATAAAAACTTAAGCTTAATATGAACTGAATTAGGTAATGCTAGATTAGAGCTAATCTAAAGAATTTAATTCCAGCAACAAATTGGGTGTCCAAAAAGTATGTTTTTAGCTAAAACAAAGTTTCCACGAAAAACAACAATGAGATGGACTGGACCGAGCCATATACGATTTGAAATATTAGATGTGATTGTTGAGTATATTTTATGTTGAAAATAAATTAACAGCCTTGACTTCTAAATTTAAGTTAATTGTAAATTTAAATTTTCTATAAATTTTAATTTTCTATATTTTATTTCTAAAGAAATTTTTGTCAACATTTCATTTCTTTAGAAAATTCTTTACGAAAAGTTTGCCAAATTTTAAATCTATAGAGAATTTTATCAAAAATTATTTCTATAGTAAAATTTTGCAAACTTTTTAACTCTATATAAAAAATTGTTAAAAAGAAAATATTATCTAACAGAAATTGTTCAAATTTTAATTACTATAGAAAAATTTTGTCAAAATTTTAATACTATAGAAAATTTTGTTAAAAATTTTCATAAGTATAGAAACTTTAAGCAATATTTTATTTTGCAAAATATTTTATTTCATAGACAAAAAAAATTTGCCAAAATTTTACTTCTATCAGAAAAATTTTGGCAAAAATTTTATTTTTAAAGAAAATATCTGTAAAAATTTATTTTCCTGCTAGCAAAATTAGCGGTCAAATTTTAATTTCTACAGCAAAAATATGTGTTACAGTTTTATTTCAATACGAAAATTTTGTCTAACATTTATTTCTATAAGCAAAGTTTTGTCAAAATTTTATTTTTTTTAGGTAAGGTTTGTGTCAAACTTTTATTACTATAGAAAGTTTTTGTCAAATTGACCTTTCCTAATAGAAAAGCTTCTTCTCAAATAATTTATCTTCTTATAAAAATTCTTGGCTCAAAATTTTGCTTTCTATCGGAAAAATTTTGTCAATCTTGATTTTTCTAGGGAGAAACTTTTGCTCAATTTATTTCTAGGAAAATTTTGTAAAATTTTAGTTTCCTATAGAAATTTTTGTTCAACAATCTTTATATTCTATAGAAATTTTGTCAAAATTAATTTCTATAGGAAAATTTTGCTCAAAATTTAATTTCTATAGACATTTTTCAAAATTTATTTCAATAGAAAATTGTTGTTCAAAAATTTTAACTTTTCTATAGAAAATGTTTGTTCAAATTTCATTTTTTAGAAAATTTGTCAAAATTTCATTTCTTAGACATTTTTGTCCAATTTTCATTTCTAATAGAAAATTTTTGTCAAAACTTATTCCCTCTATAGTAATTTTGTCAATTTCTAAATCTATAGAAAGATTAAAAAAAAAAAATATTTCTAAAAAGATTTGTCATCACATTTTAAATGATATAGAAAAATTTGTAGAAAAAATATTCATAAGAAAATGTTGTCAAAATTTGTATTTCTATAATTTTTGTTTTTTAAATTTTATTTCTATAGAAAATTTATGTCAGAAATTTTATTCTCGTAAGACAATTTTGTCACAAATTTTTATTTCTTTTAGAAATTTTTGTACAACATCTTTATTCTATAGAAATTGTCACAAATTTTACTTTCATTAGAAAACATTTTGTGCAAAAATTTTTCTCTATAGAAATTTCTGTCAAAACTTTTAAATCCTATAGACAAAAATTTGTAAAAATAAACTCGATTTCTAAAAAATTTTGTGCAGAACTTTTAAAATGTATAGAAAAATTTGTAAAAAAATCTTTACTAAGAACAATGGTTGTCAAATCTTTATATGATATTAGAAATTTAGCAAATATTTTATCTCATGGCTAAATTATTTTATTTCTATAGAAAAAGTGCAAGAATTTTATTTCTATTAGAAGTTTGGTAAAAATTTTATTCTACAAGAAAATTTTGTACTTCAAATCAGTTGTTCTATAGAAAAATTTTGTCGAACATTTATTTCTCTTAGAAAATTTTGCTCAAATCTTTATTTCTAAAAGACAAATTCTGGCAAAATTTGATTTCTAAAAGAAAAATTGTGGTCACATTTTATTTCAATAGAAAACTTTTGTTAACATTGTACTCTCAATAGAAATGTGTTAACATTTTATTTCTATAGAAACTTTATCTTATTATTTATAAAGTTTGGCAAAACTCCTATTACTATGGAAAGGGTTCTCAGTCAACTTTCTCTATTATAGAAAGTTTTATCAAAATGTTATTCTATGGAAAGTTTTTCAAAATATTATTTCTATAAAACATTTTGTCAAACTTTTATTTCTAGAATAATTTTTGTCAAAATTTTATTTCTATAGAAGAGGTTGTCAAAATTTTTATTTTCCTATAGAAATGTTTGTCAAAAATTTCATTCCTTTAGAAAAATTTTGTCAAAATTTTTTCTATAGAACAATTTTTCAAAAAGATTTATTTCTTAGTAAGTTTAAATTTTCGTGAAACTTTTAAATTATAGAAAAATTTGTAAAAAAATTTTTCTCTTTGTTTTGTTTGTTATTGTTGCGTTTCCTTCAACTCAGTTATTGGTGTTTTTGATCTCGAGCTTAAACCATTCATTGACTAAACTACAAGTGTCCTTTACCAACAAGGAAAGTATTGCTTGAGGCTTTGCCCAAATAAACTTTGACAAATCATTATTTTCCTCTGTTGGTTAAGCGTTACACGTGTAGTTTACTAAAATCATGCGTTTAAGCTGAGATTCAAAAACCAACAATAATGATGCAAGAAAACCACAATAACAAACAAATTAAATTTGACAAGCATACGTTTTCTCTGTTGGCTTAAGCTACACTTTGCAGTATTAGTCAATGCATGGGTTTAAGCTAAGATCAAAAAAACAAACATAAAATTATTTCTTGAAAATTTGTCAAACTGTTAAATGTATAGACAAAATTTGTAAAAAAAATATGTTATTTTCTATATTCCGAAAATTTTGAAAACTCTCTTATTTCTATAGAAAGTTTTTGTTAAAATTTTATTTCTATAGAAAGTTTTTTCACAATATTATTTCTATAAAAATTTTGTCCAAATTTTTGTTTTCAATAGAACTTTGTATAAAATTGAAGTAAACTCTTATGCCAGAGGAATACTTTTCATATCCTTGGAAAAAAAAACAATATAAAAGGAAGCACTTAAATAATCAGTTTCATACTGTAGCCACTACATTCACGCACAATTGTAAGTGCACCAATTCAGCGCGCTTACTCGACGGCTGTTACATAGTAAGTTCCTCGTTTCTACAGCGGGCGACGCACTTAATAATTTCTTCTTTTTGTACCAGACAAAAATTTTTTAAAATATTTAAGTGCTTAGAATATTAGCGCAATTATCGTTGCACTAGCAGTAAGCGGTGCTTCCTTCGTCACTTTACCAAGTTCACTTCTGTTAAGCAAGAGCTTCGGTGTTTTGTTAATCCACGTCGCAAGAAGTCGTGCGAACGAACGATTTTTTGCGAAAAGAAACTTATAAAATAAATCGTGATGTATTGTGTTTGACAGGATAATGAGATGTTCTGCCGACGGACTTCAATTTGTTTGTGTGTTTCTCTTTGTTTTTTGTATTTTTAATTAATTCTATGTAAAGAATAGCTATTGCGCGTCCATCAATTATTTGTGCTTTCCTTAAGCGTTACTTAAAGTTGCAAAGATTTCCTCATGTAAATCTACTTTCTGAAAGCGCTTGATTTCATACAAAGAAGAAGCGCATTTAAGTGGGACTTTTCGCTTATAAATTCATTCAGTGATTCCCTCGCGAATGTAAGCGCCGAATTGACTTTGACTTCCCTTCACAAAGTTGCTGGAAAATTCACGCGTTTTTTGCCTGCGATTTTCAAGTTCTTTAATCTTCTTTCTCAACAAGAAACCATATAATTTAAAACATAGAAAAAAAAGATTGAAAGTTAGGAATTTGGTCTCCGATACGAATTCAGAATATACAGTGAGCGGTTTAAAATCAAATGTTCAATGTTTGCTTTAATTAAGAGTTTTGTAGTGTTGGAGTTGTTCTTTTTGTTTTTTAGTTAAGTCTGAACTTAATACTCTCTTAGCCTAACCAAATTGTTTAAATAAAAGTCGTGTAGATAAAAGGGTGTAAATAAAATATTCTTGAAACAATCAGTATGTACAGTTTATTTTGACGCTAAAGGTTATACATTCCATGTAAAAATTCATGTACGATGATTGATTATTGAACGAAATTCCTAGGTGATATTCTCAAACCTGGCACTTACTGAAATCGTTTTAAAGTTTTCTATAACTAATGTTCCTTATTTATTGACATCGACAGTAAGAATTATAGTGAGTGGGTCGTGGTTTTGTTTGTTGTTGAAGTGCATCGACTAAGCCCCATAAACAATAGGAATTCCATCAACAGCAGGTAGTCAATTTGAAAAACTTGATAGTTTTCCACAAATCTTATGAGGCATATTTATCTTTTAAAAACCTAGCCCTTACCCAATTAAAATTTTGAACTGTTCGACTTCCATATCTCTGGTAATGGCGTGGTGGTGTAAGCATTAAATCACCCAAACACCAAATCTATCTGGCGACTGAAAGTGCACTACTAGGCGTTAAACTGTTATTGCTTGTTTTTGAGGGAACAAAGTTTCTCTGGAGTCTTGTTGGGTCGGGTGAGATGGTACATTTATATAAGTTGACTAGTTGAAGTGAGCAAGCTTGTCTGTCTGCGCTTAACTCTTGTTTTTTTTTTCTGTAAAAGCGTCGTGAATTTTATGTTAATATTTGTTTTTTATAACATTTTTATATGGCTTTCTGTTTTCTATTGCATTTTGGATGGCTTCTAAGTTGTTTCGGTCATTCCCGTCAAAAATATTTTCATATTTCATCAAAAAATATTGCAACATACATTGTTTGATTACAATTGTTAATTAGGCTGATGAATTGCAATGTGGTGTGTGCCTGGAAGGACGATTGACGACATGAGCCAAACTAGCTATACATTGCAAGAGTTCGAGATAAATTATGTCTCTATTGTTTCAGCTCGATGGAATTAATGAGAAAGCTCGAATAATTACCTCTGGACACTAGCTGCTACACGCCCAACAAACAAATATTTCTATTCCTCCAAACGAAAATTTTAGACCAAACAAAGTTCGTTTCTCATTTGCTTCTTCGCCTGTAAGGAAGTGTATTTGCTAAGAAAAGTAGTATACTTTTAGTGATAAAGTTTATTCTTTTCCAGGATGTAAAAAACCATTTCATAAGACTAACTCAAAAAATTTTTTTGGCTGGCTAATTGCACCCCCCCCCCCCCTTTTTCCCTCAATCTTTCTTCACTTCCACGAAGATTTTTAGTTCTTGAGGCCACCTTTTTCGTAAAATACAAACAATGTTAGAAGAAATTATAACGATTTTATGAAATTATAACAATTTTTTTAACCTTTGGCTGACGGAGATCGGAACCGCGGACCTATGCATTTGTAAGCCAACAACATAACCCACTGAGCTATTGTACCTGTTATGGTCATCAATTACATACATATCCAAAGTTAATCTTATATAGGACTAAGGCTTTGCGGCGCCCACGACCGAATAAACAAAGTTTATTTAACAGAAACAAACATTTATGTTAGGGCACCCGTGGACAGCAAGTGCGTTTGCTACGTCTGACTCTTCATGCCAACGGTCGTGGCGTTCGCGAATCCCGCTTCGCACCAAGTTTTTTGTTTTTTTTTTTTTACTTACATTCTACATATGTTCGAGATTCCGAAAAATGCTTCAAATTACATTTGTTACTATATTTTAATTTTGAACTGTAAAACATGTGTTTTATCTAAAGACCACAAAGTCAGAAAAAAGAACAGTGTTTGCATACTAACGAAATGGCACTCTGCTTGTTGTTTCAAAATAACTTTTTTTATTGGAAAAAATAAAAAACCTTTGTAACAAACGAATTTTTTGGTGATAAAAGTTTAAACATATTTCGAAGCAATTCAAAAAACTCTAACAAAGAACAAGCTTTTCGGTACACGAATTTTCCAAACCGTTTTTTATTCTTTGCGTGTACTATTTTGAATCGTCGAATTTGTGAGCTCCAAAGATTTACAGTAGGCACGTATTTTATGGCACTATTCATTTAAGAAAAAAACTCATATAAGAACAATGTAGCAAAACACCATGTCTTTTTGCCAGTATTTTAGTGCGAAATGTTTCATATAAGAAAAACGTGTATAAGAAAAAAACTGATAAAAGAACAATCTGGCAATCACACAAGACCAATATCCCATTATAAAACAAGTAAGGAAAGTCTAAGGTCGGTGCGGGGCCGACTATTATATACCCTGCGCACTTTGTAGATCTAAATTTTCGATACCATAATACATCCGTGCAAATGTGTTGAGGGCTATATATAAAGGTTTGTTCCCCAAATACATACAATTTAAATATCACTCGATCTGGACCATATCATCATCCGTCAAATTGTAGTTGGGGCTATGTATATAAGGTTTGTTCCCAAATACATACAATTTAATATCACTCGATTTGTGGCACAAGATTTGATAGAACTTCTACAAAATCCATAGACTCAGAATTTAGGGAGGCCTATGCACTAGGTGGAACACAATGTATAGCAAAAAAAACAATAAGAATTTAAATTTCGGGCCGGGGCCGATCTATATTATTACCCTGCGACCACTTTGTAGATCTTAAATTTTCGATACCATATCATATCCCGTCAAATTGTGTTGGGGCATGATATATAAAGGTTTTGTCCCAAATACATACATTTAAATAATGCACTCGATTCTGGCAGAATTGATAGATTCTACAAATCTATAGACGTCAAAATTTAAGTCGGCTAATGCACATAGGGTGGAACACAAATGTAGTTAAAAAAAATTGGAAACATTTAAATCTGAAGGCAATTTAAAGGAAAACCTTCGCAAAAGTTTTATTTAGATTTATCGCTACGATATTATATGTATTTAGAAAGTTTAGGAAAATTAGAGCTCATTTTACCATTAGCTTTGTACAACTAAGCAGTGCGATTTTAACACAATGTTGATTTGACATGCGAAATCAGAATTATTGGCGCATAACTATATCTGATCGAACCATTTGATCACGATGAAATCGTAGGTCTCTCCTTGCCAAAATCAACTAAATCGAGTTAAAATGTTGTTGAATAAGTCATTGAAGTATATATGGGAGATATATCTTAAATCTAACCTTGTGCAAAAATGCCGCATGTACAAACGATCACTCCTAATTTACTATCGGGCAAACATCTCTATGGGCAGTGAGCTAATCCGAAACGAATTGATAATCTCTGAACCATACACCAATTGCCACGCATTGAAACATGCTTCACCGGCATTTCAACTAAATCGTGTTAAAAATTGGCCTCTGTGGTTCATATGAGTGTAAATCGGTTGCGAAATCTATATATGGGAGATATATCCAAATCTGAACCGAATTTCAACCAAATTTGGCACGCATAGGTACAAATCTAATTCTACTCCCTGGTGCCAAAATTTCAACTAAATCGGAGCTTAAAAATTGGCCTCTGTGGGCAAATGAGTGTAAATCGGGCGAAAGCTATATATGGGAGCTATATCTAAATCTGAACCGTTTTGGTAATATTTTTGCAAGTTTTTTGAGACCCATAAAAATATCTCAGGATGTACGGAATTTGAGGAAGATTCGGTTGATTATACACGCCAATGGTATGACCAGATCGGTGAAAAATATATATGGCAGCCATATCAAAAATCTGAACCCGATTTTTTCCAAAATTCAATAGGGATCGTCTTTTGAGCCGAAAAGGACCCTATACACAAATTTTAGGACAATCGGACTAAAACTGCGAGCTTGTACTTTGCACACAAAAAATTACAGATCAACAGACAGGACAGACAGACAGACAGACAGTGCGCTAAATCCGACTCAGATTCATTTTTAAGCGCCGTATCAACGGTTGGTCTATGATTACTCTTCTTGGCGTTACATACAAATGCACAAACTTATTTATACCCTGTCACCACATAGTGGTGGAAGGGTATAAAATATAGTGGGAAAACATTTAAATCTGAAGCAATTTTAAGGAAAGCTTACGCAAAAGTTTATATATGATTTATCGCCTCGACTATATATGTATTAGAAGTTTAGGAAAACATTAGATCATTTTTACACTTTCGACTAAGCCAGTTGGCGTTTGTACAAGGAAAGATTTGGTATTTGACCATTTTTGTCGAAAACCAGAAAAACCATATATATTGGCGAGCTATAATCTAAATCTGAACCCGATTGTCAATAAATTTGCACGCCAAGCTACAATGCTAATTCTACTCCCTGTGCAAAATTTCAACCAAATTGGACCCAAAACTCTGGTTTTGGACCTATTAGTCCATAGCGGGCGAAATATATCTTGAGAGCTATATCTAAGTCTGAACCGGTTTCAATGTAATTTTGCCACATTTTGACTATTCGACGTAAGTGTTATGTTTTGTACAAAATTTCAAGGAAGATGGTATTAAAACTCTGGGCTGCTGGGTCCTCATTAGTGCATATCGGGCGAAAGATATATATGGAGCTATATCTAAATCTTGAACCGACTTTCTTCCAAAATCAATAGTCGTTTCTATTCTGACCCCAAATTAGGAAACATTTTGCCAATATTGAAGGGCGAATGACTTAAATTTGCGACCTAGACTTTGATCACAAAAATGCTGATACGACAGACG